>CM054060.1:161174695-161233103 GCA_028641055.1 Alopecurus myosuroides | reverse complement strand
GGAGCTCTCACCCACCTTTTATAGGGGAGGGGGAGGCAGCCCAAGAGGGGGGTGCGGCCAGCCATGGGGTGCCCCCACCTCTTCCCCTCTTTATGTGAGTGGAAGCTCCACTCACACCCACTCATGCTCCCTTAGTTTTCCACTTAGAAAATCCAAAGGTTTTTCTTTAATAAATAAATAAAACATTTTTATTTCCTTATTTATATTTGTTAATTCCATTAACAAAAAAATTCATATAGCACCTCGAATCATTTGTTAATTCTATTAACAACCATTTGACGAAAAAACCCTTGAACTATTTCAATTTTCCCCGAAACAATTTCGGTGCTGCCCAAAATATTCTTCGATATTCCGTATCCTCTCAAACGCGTCATCAAACCTTAAGTGTGTCACCCTACGGTTCGCGAATAAGATATACATGATCAAGACTCCTCTCCGATCAATAATCAACATCGGGATATGGAAATCCGTGATGACTCCTATTTATTCAACGATGACTCTCGTGATCGTGTGAACCAAAAATATCGTGAACTATTCCCTTTGTCTCGCGATATTTTACTTGTCCGAGATTTGATCATTGGTATCAACCATACCTTGTTCAATCTCGTTATCGACAAGTACTCTTTTCTCGTTCCCATGATATAACATCCTTGTGATCATATCACGTGCTTGCAAGCAGTTTCGATGTGATATTACCGAGAGGGCCCAGAGTATATCTCTCCGTCATTTTGGATGGACAAATCCCACTCTTGATCCATGAGCCTCAACTAATACTTTCCGAATACCTAACGGCACCTTTATAGTCACCCTGTTACGGTGTGACATTTGATGACATCAAAGTACCCTTCCGGTATTAGTGATTGACATGCTCTCATGGTCTAAGGAATAAGTTACTTCGTACGCAAGATATAATAATATAAACTAAATGACTTGATCGTATTGTTATCTTGATATTGGGTATGCGTTCATCACATAATTCTTCTAATGACATGACCTCATTATTAACAACATCCAATGTTCATGATCAGGAAACCTTGACCATCTATTAATCAACGAGCTAGTTAAAAGAGATGCTTTACTAGGAACCATTGTTTGTTTATTAAACACACATGTATCAACGTTTCCGGTTAATACAATTCTAGCATGAGAAATAAACATTTATCATAAACAAGGAATAAGATAATAACCACTTTATTATTGCCTCTCGGGCATATTCCCTTCAGTCTCGCACTTGCACTAAAGTCAATAATCTAGTATGTAAGCACTTAACACATATGGTGTTCTAGTGTTATTACCATGCTTCGCATGTGGTAAACATCATCAAAAATATCTGAACTGTTCAGGTCCTATTGTATTTGCATGTTCTTTGTGTCTACACGCATCACTCATTCTCTAATGAGATGGCTTTGTATATATATGGTAAATCCGTGAAATCTTAATTCCTCAGCTTAAACCGATGTCACTAACATTGTCAAAATGTAGCTTCATAGTGTAAGCACTTAACACATATGGCGTTCTAGTGTTATTGCCATGCTTCGCATGTGGTAAACATCATCAAAAAGATCTGAACGGTTCAGATACTATTATATTTGCATGTTCTTTGCGTCTACACGCATCACTCATTCTGTAATGAGATGGCTTTGTATATATATGGTCAATTGGTGAAAACTTAATTCCTCTGCTTAAACCGATGTCACTAACATTGTAAAAATGTAGCTTCATAGTTTTAGCATTCTTGGAAATTCACCAAGTTCCGGTGATACCTTAATTCCTCAACTTAAACTAATGTTACTAACATTGTGAAAATGTAGCTTCATAGTGTCAGCATTCTTGGAAATTCACCAAGTTCAATAAAGAACTCCTTGCCACAAAAAATATGCTTATTATCAGTTGTCAACACAACGATATATTTTAGCCTTTGTTGTAGTATCTGTCACAATATTTTAATTTTGAAACTCTTTCAAATCTAGCATGGAACTTTCTTCCAGCCTATTGTGCTACCATTCATCACATATTTTAATTGAGATAAAATTACTTGAATAAATGACAAGACTATTAGTGTAACAAATTACAACTAATATTTTGTCATTGCTACATAGGAAAACATATCCTTAGCATTTCTAAAATGACGCAAGGATCTCTCCCATTGTTGTCTAATCATCATATGAATTATCCTGCTATAACATTTTATAGCATAGGACTCATCTGGTTGGGTACATAGTATGGAAACATGACTTAGAAATCTCAATTTCAATGATGCTCATCATGTGTCAAAACACTTGAATCTTACTCAATTATTTTCCATGTGACAAGAACTCCTTCTTGTTATTTCGATATTGACTTACTTCAATATTTTATCTATGTAATTTGGCTTCAATCATATCAGGCGCTTCAATCCATCTCTTATAGATATCGATGCCCAATATCTTCTAAGCCTTTCATCAATATGAATTTCTTAACCGTGTTAATTTAAAATACATATCTTCCAATCAACCATATGTCATATACATAAAGTATTGGAAATATGTCAAAGCGCTCCCACTTAATTTCTTGTAACTTTACAAGCATCTTTATCTTTCATGATGGAATCAAACTCTTTTGATAACTTCATTAAGGTAAAGATTCCTACTTCGTTATGCTCACCTCAACCATTGAAGTTTGCATACCTTTCTAGCAACCTTTTGAATTTTACAAAACTCTCAGACTGTGTTAAGTACACATACTTGATCAAACTTCCTCGAGAGGAGAGTTGGTTTTGTTATTCAACATCCATATCATAATATGTAACTTTGCTAGAACTATCCGCAAAGACTAAGCATCACTACGGAAGATCAAAATCTTGTAGTAGTCAACTCTTTGAACTTCATCGAAAACAACTTTTCGATAAGTAAAACTTTCAATGGATGTAAAAATCCATGTCTTTGTCGCTATATAGACCATTTTGCTATCGTTAGGCATCAAGCCTATCGAAAGGACTACCAAGTCACATACTTGATATTCATACAAGGATACTATGGCGGATATAATGACTCATAGTCAATTTTACGAAGTCAGGGCCCATCATTTGCTTCCTTTATAAGGTCCATGTCCTTTTGTTGTCAAAACAACACTTTACTCTTAAACCACAAGTTGGTCTAAGTACAAAGTTTTAGGACTTTTGAGGTTCAGTTCGCAAACTCATTCGAAGTATCTACAACACATGTAGTGTCTTCTACTTTGTCAAAATAGCAATCCCCGGAACAACTTCCAGTGCTGCGCTACTCTTGACATGATACCGAAGATTCTCTAATCTCGTTGAGTTTGTACTGTGCTCCCACTCACTTGTTTCGCAAGAACTACTTTCTCGAGAAATCAACCCTTTCTGACAAACAACATTTGTCTTTTGGTTCGGTGATAGGAGAAATACCCAATGTTTAATTTGGGTTAACCTTATAAACATATATTTATCCTATTTTGGTTGTAAACATTTTACACATGCTATGCATACCAAAACTTAAGAAAGTGACAATTCGGGTCACTACCCAAACCATATCTTATATGTTGTCAATTTCAACGGATCATGATGGTGATCTTTTCAGTGGAAAAATGGTTGTCACTAATGTATAAACTACAAAATTATAATGGCATTTTTATTAATCTTACCATGTCCAACAAGGTTTGATTTTGTCTCTTGAACACTCCAAACTAATGTGGGGTAATTCGAGTAATATAAGTTGTAGAACAATTCTGCAACTTCTCAGATGTTTTGCTAAACTTTTAACTTAAACTTTATCCTTTATGATCCAATCATAAATACTTGATTATATTGTTACATTGATTTTTACTTCATATTAACAACCTTTTGAACCAATTCAAAAATGTCAAACTCCGTTCTCTTTAAATAGATATACTCACATATCTACTCAAATCATCCACAGAATTTTATGAAGGAAAAATTAATCCACCATACATGACTACACATAATGGACTATATACATCAATATGTATAATCTCTATTAAATTAGTCGTCCATTCTACTTTGGCCTATGAACGGAATTCTAGTCATCTTTTGGAAGAGGTCTCACAAGCGTCAATTTATTTAAAACAAAATGACTCCGAAAGTCCATCAATATGGAGTTCCTTCATGTTTTTACTTTCTGATATGAACTAAAATGGTGGTGTCACAATTTAAGTGGAAATCTTTTACGTCTTGCAACGTTTAGCATTTAGTTTTACAGATGTTTACTTTACCAACATGATTTATATTAACATATCCATCAATTATGGAATATGGTCATCGTTTGAACAATCTCATTTGTTCTCACAAAAGACTGGAACAAAATAACAACTTATTAAGTTCTTAAAATAAATCTTGAATGTTTGGTTCGATACGACAATGAACACAATAACACTTTATTTATGTTCTTGTCATAATCGATTCCACATCTATTACTAGTTCCTTTAGGCCTTTGTATTTCTTGCATTGCGTTTCTTTGTATGACAACTCATACCAACCAATGTGGTATCAAAATACCCAAAAATACTTTGTTAACTAGTAATACATCTATAACTTGTATATCAAGCATATACTCCTGAGCTGGACTTCTCCAGTTATCTTCTTTTTCTGCCATATATCTTTTTGTAATTCTATTTTCAATATTACCTTTCCTTTATAGAAGAATCATTCAACATCAAACAATGCTAGTCGTACTAGCACATTTTCCTTGGCGTGTTAGTCATATACTATCACCCATTGAGTAATACTTTGAGTTTGATTGTTCTACTAATATCACCATATTAATAGTATTCTTCTAGATTCCACCGTTAGCAATCTCCAAGTAAGGTAAACATCTTTACCTATACTTTTAATCCATCCCATCATAACAATTTTATGATTAAGCTACTATAACTCGAAGGAAGGGATTTAGAGGATAATTTTTAGTGCCCAACTTCTTGGAATATTCAAACGCCTAGCGTCTTCAATCATTGCATATATTCAGATAATATAAGCAAACATTGTCACGCTAAATTATACTCAGTAATGTTGCCACAAATAAGTTTCTAGATATCAATATATCTTTCACTTGATTGTTTCTGAAAACAGCTCTTTTCAGTTCCTAAATCACCTTGATCAACAAAACATTCTTTTGAAGATAAAGTAATATGGAAGCAACCATGACTGTGGATTCTAAGTAGGAATTGGTTGCTCTCTAGATATATCAATCATTAATCATATGGAGCTAGGTAGGAAATACCGGAAATCTACAATAGGACTCATTTTTAAATTTCACTAATACGGTACCAATCTTAAATGGTTTTACCAGATCATAACAGTTATATCTCAATGAACAATCTAAGTGTAAGGTAGTTTTGTGGATGCCAATGAATACTAAAATTTGTGCAGATTCACTTTGATTGGTTGTTCATGATAAATAAGTTCGAGTTAATTCAAAATTAAACCATGAACTCCCACTCAAAAACAACATCCCTCTTAGTCGTCTTTAGTGATTACACGAACCAAATTCACTACACCAAAACCGATCATCACGTGAGATGATGTAGCTTCAAAGGCGAACATCGAAATGTTCATCATATCATCCATATGACTCATGCTTTACCTTTCGGTTACATGTTCTGAGGCCATGTCTGTACATGTTAGGATCGCCAAGTAGAACCGTAGTATTGCGTGTGTTTCAAGGCCATGTATGTACATGCTAGGCTTGAAAACACCCGTTGTATGCGAACGTTGAGTCTGTCACACCCGATCATCACGTGGTGTCTCGAAGCGACGAACTTTCTTAACGGTGCATACTTAAGGAAGAACACATTATTATCTTGATATTAAGTGAGAGTGGTCATCTTATAATGCTACCGTCGCTATCTAAGCAAAACAAGATGCATAAAAGGATTAACATCACAGACATCACATGTATGATATGGTCCTCCTTGCACTTGATCTCCATCATGTGCATCATGGTATGATCTCCATCATTCCACCGGCATGGTACCAAGTACCTTGGCACCCCAATCTTGACTGTCCATCAATAATGAGACAATCAAATGGATACCTTCCGGTATATCAATAATTTACCAAATAGATCGTCTCATAATCAAATTTGTAACATTGACCATATCACATCACATGCCCATCAAAGACTAGTTAGACGCTTCTAATTTTTTTTTTCATATTTTACGTGGCTTAGGGCTTTCGAGGATAGAACCGTTCATACCTACGAACATCAACCACAACGTTAATAAACACATTTTTAACAACCCTTCGTAGATTAGATCTTAACTATAGTAGGAGAAACAGACACCCGCAAGCCACTTATGCTATACAAGTTGCATGTCAGTTGTGGAACAAGTCTCATGTACGTGGACATGTAAGGTTAGTCCGGGCCGCTTCATCCCACTATGCCACTAAGATCATAAAATAATCGAGGAGGTAATAACATGATCATCAACGCCCACATACACCTATGTGTTCTACCCGTACAAAGCATCTACGCATAGATCCGGCTCTGATACCACTGAAGGGGTCGTTGCATAGAAAACAAAAAATTTCCTACGCGAGAGACACCCGAAAGGCCAAGATCTAATCTAGGAGACGAGGTGCAAGGGGCAATGAGAGGGTTAAGGAGAACACATACCCTCAAAGACACAAAGCGTTACGAGATCAAATCTCGTTGTTGGCGTAGTCGTACTCACACCGATCCCGATAGCGAGAAGATGTGCACCGCATCCGGCGGTGCCTCCGTGATTGGTCACACGTACGGTTGATGACGACCTCCGTTCCCTCGATCCAGCGGGGCGCGGAAGTAGAGGATCCCTCGGAACTCCAGCAGCACGATGGCGTGGTGGTGGTGAAGAATCCCACGGTCAGGGCTTCGCCAAGCCGGAGACCATGGAATGGAGCAGCGGGTGGAGAGGAAATGGAATGGGACAAGTGTGTGGACAAGAGGAGCTCTCACCCTCCTTTTATAGGGGAGGGGGAGGCATCCCAAGAGGGGGGTGCGGCCAGCCATGGGGTGCCCCCACCTCTTTCCTCTTTATGTGAGTGGAAGCTCCAGTCACACCCACTCATGCTCCCTTAATTTTCCACTTAGAAAATCCAAAGGTTTTTCTTTAATAAATAAATAAAACATTTTTATTTCTTTATTTATATTTGTTAATTCCATTAACAAACATTTTCATATAGCACCTCGAATCATTTGTTAATTCTATTAACAACCATTCGACGAAAAACCCCTTGAACTATTTCAATTTTTCCCGAAACAATTTCGGTGCTGCCCAAAATATTCTTCGATATTCCGTATCCTCTCAAACGCGTCATCGAACCTTAAGTGTGTCACCCTACGGTTCGCGAATAAGATAGACATGATCGAGACTCCTCTCCGATCAATAATCAACAACGGGATCTAGAAATCCGTGATGACTCCTATTTATTCAACGATGACTCTCGTGATCGTGTGAACCAACAACGTCATGAACTATTCCCTTTGTCTCGCGATATTTTACTTGTCCGAGATTCGATCATTGGTATCAACCATACCTTGTTCAATCTTGTTACCGACAAGTACTCTTTTCTCGTTCCCATGATATAACATCCTTGTGATCATATCACGTGCTTGCAAGCGGTTTCGATGTGATATTACCGAGAGGGCCCAGAGTATATCTCTCCGTCATTTTGGATGGACAAATCCCACTCTTGATCCATGAGCCTCAACTAATACTTTCCGAATACCTAACGACACCTTTATAGTCACCCTGTTACGGTGTGACGTTTGATGACATCAAAGCACCCTTCCGGTACCAGTGATTGACATGATCTCATGGTCTAAGGAATAAGTGACTTCGTACGCAAGATATAACAATATAAACTAAATGACTTGATCGTATTGTTATCTTGATATTGGGTATGTGTTCATCACATCATTCTTCTAATGACATGACCTCGTTATTAACAACATCCAATGTTCATGATCAGGAAACCTTGACCATCTATTAATCAACGAGCTAGTTAAAAGAGATGCTTTACTAGGAACCATTGTTTGTTTATTAAACACACATGTATCAACGTTTCCGGTTAATACAATTCTAGCATGAGAAATAAACATTTACCATAAACAAGGAATAAGATAATAACCACTTTATTATTGCCTCTCGGGCATATTCCCTTCACATTCATCCCTCCTTTCTTAGGGACACAATGCACAGGACTAACCCATCTACTATCAGCAATAGGATGAATAATACCAGCATCAAGGAGTTTCAATACCTCATTTCTTACCGCATCCTTCATCTTAGGATTTAAACAACATTGATGTTCAACAACTGGCTTTGCATCAGGTTCAATATTAATAGCTTGTTGACATATAGTAGGAGAAATCCCCTTCAAATTGTCAAGAGTATAACCAATAGGACCTCTGTGTTTCCTCAATATTCCCAATAATCTCTCCTCTTCTTTACCAGAAAGTTTAGAACTAATAATAACAGGATATAATTTCTTATCATCAATATGAGCATATTTAAGATTGTCAGGCAAAGGCTTTAAATCAAAAACAGGATCCTCCTTGGGTGGTAATGTGGTACCCAAGTCTTTCACCGGTAAATTATGTTTCAACATCGCTGGCTGATGTAGGAAAATCTCGTCAATTTCATTTCTTTCTTCCATAAAGACATCACTTTCGTGGTCTTCCACGTATTGCTGCAAAGGGTTATTAGGAGAAAGAGTAATAACATCCAATTGTTCAACTCTATAATTCTCATTAGGTAATTCAGCTTCATAAGATGCTTTAGCAAATTTGGAGAAATTAAATCCATAAGACTCTCCATCAAGCTTTGTAAGGATTTTCTCCTTTTTACAATCTATAACAGCACCGCAAGTGTTTAAGAAAGGTCTACCAAATATAGTAGGACAAGTATCACTAGCAGAAGTGCCTATCAGCAGGATATTTAGTTTTACCACATAAGACCTCCACATCTCTAACAATACCAATTGGAGAAATAGTTTCCCTATTACCAAGTTGAATAATCACACCAATGTCTTCAAGTTCACAAGAACCAATTTCATGCATGATTTATTTGTAAAGCTCATAAGGAATAGCACTAGAACTAGCAGCAATATCACACAAACCATAATAGCAATGATCACCTATCCTAACAGATAGCACAGGGACACTAGGTTTCCTAGATTTACTAGGATGAGAGACAATATTAAAAGCATCTTCACAAAATATAATGTGTCCCTCTTCTAGATTTTCAGAAACAAGCTCCTTTACTATTGCTACTGTAGGTTCTACAGTTATTTGTTCCTTGGGTTCTACAGGTTTCCTTGCACTTTTATTAACCACACTAGCTAACATAGAATGTTCTTTTACCTTAGCAGGGAAAGGCATTTTCTCAATATAAGGTTCAGGCACAAATAGAATCAACGGTATGAACTTCTATATCTCTAGCAGGAACACAATTAACAGTATCTTTATAAGGTGCATGGTACTTATCCCATTCCTTTTTGGGAATATCAATATAAGAAGAACAAGCCTTATATAAGTTTGCAACAACTTGAGAATCAAGACCATTGTCGGATATATACTGATTAGGGGTATATCAGATAGTGTCCTAAAGAGCCGGATTACCAGGGTGGCCTCAATGGTAATGGATTATGGTCCATTAGGCGGCCCAGTAAGCTGAGGCACAGAAGCCGGATTCTAGACGAAACCGGACCACGGCCCATGTGGTGCGGCTTGGAGTAGAAGGCGGATTTGCCTTCCAAGTTAGAAGTTACCGTAGTATTCTAGGTTTCCTTTCTGCAAGCCCTAACCCGGCTATCTATATAAAGCCGGCCGGGAGAGAAGAAAGATACGAACAATTAGCTAGAAGCCAACTCGCCGAGAAGCTGATCCTCGTCGTGTTAGCAACCCAACTCACATTGTACTTTGTATACTTCAGGCTTCAGCCCTGATTAGTGAGATTGCAGGAGTAGAAACGTCGCCTAATTGCAACGTACCGAACCTGGGTAAACTTTTGTGTCCCTGGTTGTCATACTACCACGTCCCCCTCACGTATTTACCCGTAGGCCCCATGGCACCCCCGTCTATGAACCCTACTACGATGTCTCGACGGTTGGCGCCCACCATGGGGCCAGCGACGTAAGGTGTTATGTTTCGATCGGGGATACTCGGCAGAATTGGCAGTACCATAACTGTCGGAAGCCTGGAATTCGACAACAACGTCGGGCGCTTCCTCGACAAAGGATCGTACATGCCAGCACGGAATCATCTGGTAAGTGCCTGCATTTTACCAATTGGATCTGCAAATATCTTTATCGGATTAACTGTAGAGGCAATGGGATTCTGCGGTGGAAGTAGATTTATCCCACCCGCTCTATACCCAGTTGAAGAAAACTATGATGCCGGATTTTGCTCAGATCGCCAGATGCCTGCAATGAGATCGCACTTTATTGGTATGGTGCAAACCGAGATCGCTGAAAACACGGATGAAAACAATCCCGTGGAAAAGGCAGAAGAAAATAATCCCACCATAGAGGTGGAAGATCCGACATCCGTCAACCTGACGACGAACTCGGAAGCTAATTCTGTGTTAGCCGCCATTGAGGCGAGATTAGAATCGGAACCCGTATCGGACCAGCTCGATTCCAAAGACGAAGATGAAGACGCTTTCGAAAGAAAGGCCAAATCTTTCCAAGTGGGATTCCATGAAGTGCTTATGGCAAAACCGACTGATAACTCAGATGCCGAAAGTCAGGAAGATCCTCAAACACCTCCGCCAGACGAGGAAAGAGAGGACGGTGATACCAGTCCAATTTATCCTGATGTCAAGGAATTGACAGAAGATGAACCTGGTAAAAAACCTCCCTCTTCCAAGAAAAGAAACAAGGCTACCAAGAAACTACAGTACAAACTCCGGAAGAAAAAACTGGTGGATGCCACCAACGAAAACCCGGAAGCAGGAGGAAGAAGCGGAGTCAAATCTACGGAGAAGAAAACGAAGGAAATCTCTGTTCCACCAATGTCAGAACAGGACGAACAGGATTTACTTCAAACACCAGTGGGACCCCACGAACCCCCTGAAGTGCTAGAAGCCAGGAGACAAGCTCTTCAAAGGCAACAACAACATCTATTCAGAACTCGGGAAAGTCTCCCACAAACCCAGGCTGACATTAAGTTGAAGCAGAAAGAAATTGAGGAGTACGAGAGAAAGAATAGATCCGGCATAAAACCTACGAGGTTACCCGGAATCGTAAGACCGGAAGTACTACAGCCAAAGGATCGGGTCCAAAACCCCGCCTGGCAAAAGCAAGTAAACGACATCAATGCCAGGGGCGAACCTATATACAAAACCGCAGCAGAAAACGCGGAAGCCGCATTCGCCATCCTCAACAACGATCTGTACTCCAATGATGAAAAACTCCAAGGGGTGTATGCTTTCCTAGGAAAAGCACTGCAACAACAGCAGCGAGGGCAGGCGAGATCAGGGAAGTTGCATGACGACTCAGCCTTATGCAAAACAGCCACATGCGCCGCTGGAGCACCTGGACCTGGAGAACCTAGAGATTCAGGCAATTCCAAAGAGAAGAAAGGAGATCCGAAAAAGGACAAGAAAATTCCTGACAACAAGGATGCAACATCCAGAACATGATCCCATCCGCCGAAAGGTGGAATTAACCCCCGTGATCGGGAAAAACAAAACCGGAAGGACGGAAAAACAATGCTGCCTCTGAGACGCCCTGCTGAAAAAGCCGGAAGACACGATATTCCTCACAGGCGTGAGAGATCCCGTACCCCTCCTAGGAATAAGGAAAGACCAAGGAGTAGAACTCCACCTTATTCCAAAGGACATGATAACGGAGGAAACAGGGATAATCCCGGAAGAGCGCACTCGCGCAACAATGGAAAAGAAAGGAGCAGATCCCCTTTTGTCCATTAAGTCGGTAGATATTCCGTACACGCTGACAGAGCGGAAAGAGATGATCTATACTTTGGACCTAAATGTTTTACTGACAGGATCCAAAGGATAACTCTACATTCTGGCTTCACCAAAGTTAGTCCAACATATCAAAAATATACCGGCGGTACAAACCCGGATACCTGGCTCTCAGACTATTATAGAGCCGTCCAGATCAACAAAGGGACATATTTAGAGGAAGTAAAATTCCTCCCCCTAATGTTACTGGACGGAGCCAGATATTGGATTAACGGGCTTCCATCAAGAACCGTAGATAGCTGGGATGATATGGCTAGAGTCTTTACTCAGCCTTTTCGGGGAACTTACAAACGCCCCAACAGCATCAACCAGCTCAACCGCTGCACCTAGTTCGAAGATGAGCCATATGTGGACTTCATCTCAAGATGGACTGCAATGAAGAACAGCTGCTCTGGAGTAAGTGACGTACAAGCAATGCATGCTTTCGTCAATGGCTTTAAACCTGCCTCGTACCGTTCATGGTTGGTTTAAAACAGCACAAAGATCTCGGATCTATGCTTACAACCGCAAACGAGCATGCAGCGTCCGAAGATGACATCAGAGCAAGAGGTGGAAATATCGACGCTTTGGCTCAGGCCAAAAAGATGCCTCGTTCTGACAAAAAAGGTACTCCAGAAACACAGCCAAAGCCCAAAGAAGTTAACCTAGCCTTTGGAAATGATAATGGAGGCAAATGGAAAGGAAGAAACACAGAACCTATCCCTTACACAAAGGAAGAGTGGGAAAAGATTAAGTCGGAGAATTGTGTCCACTATTCGCAATTTGGGAAACCCACCCATACGAACGCACAATGTCGGCTCAATAAGCATATGAAAGGCAGTGCAGGATCCGGGAACAAGGGGAATAATTCCAAGAGGAAATTCTCCAAGCAAAAGTCAGAAGCCGAAAGAGAAGACAATGAATCGGACACTGACGAAAAAATCCAGGAGCAGCAGCGAAAAGGCGAACCAAAGTTCCCGAGAGTTGATGGAGAATGCAATTTAACTTTCCTCGCAACTCCCTCAGCAAAGGTGGCAAAGAGGAAATTTCGAGAAATAAACGCGGTTGTTCCACCAACCCCCAAGTTCTTGAAGTACTCGAAAACACCAATTACCTGGGATCAGTCTGATCATCCCGGAAATATCCCAGAACCCGGCACACAAGCTCTAATTGTAAGTCGTATTGTTCAAAACACTAGGCTAAAAATAGTGATGATGGATGGAGGATCCAGCATTAACATAATGTACCTGGATACACTGAAGCATCTGCGAATCTCCGAGACCTAGCTCAATCATAGCAACATGCGTTTCCACGGCATCATTCCTGGCAGACAAGCACAATCCCTAGGAGAAATTTCCCTAGATGTAACCTTTGGAGAAAAAGAGCACTTCCGGCAGGAAAAAAATCTCTTTCGAGGTCGTGCCGTTCGAGAGTGTATACCACGCAATTCTCGGACGTCCAGCTTTCGCCAAATTTATGGAAATATCATGTTATATCTATAACAAGCTGAAGATGCCAGGGCCAAAAGGAGGAGTGATTACCATATCAGGAGACTTCAAGTTGGCAAACGAGCTAGAAAAAGGAAACACCCTTTGCGCAGAAAAAGTGATTGCAAAGGAGGAACTGAAAGAGCTGGCAAAAGAAGTATCGTCGACAGAAATGCTGGCAGGTAAAGAAAGCCGGAAGCCCGCAGATAGTTTCAAAGCTTCCGAGAATACAAGGCAGGTTATCCTAGACCCCAAAGATCCGACAAAATTTGTCGTGGTAGGGATAGGGATGACCGACAAATAGGAAAGCGCGATCATCGAATTCCTCCGTGAGAACTGGGATATTTTTGCCTGGTGTCCTGCAGACATGCCGGGTGTACCCAGGGAACTTGCTGAGCATCAACTCAAGGTGATTCCAAGATCTAAACCCGTCAAACAAGGTCTCCGTCGATTTGACGGAAGAAGACAGAAGGCTATTGGCAAAGAAATTATCCGGCTATTAGCAGCTGACTTTATCCGGGAAGTTATACATACTGAATGGTTCGCAAACCCAGTATTAGTTCCGGAGAAAGATAGTACTGTTCTTAGGATGTGTATAGATTACACCGGCCTGAAAAATTGTGTCCAAAAGATAGGTTTGCGTTACCGCGAATCGATCAAATACTAGATGTCACTGCTGGCTCTGAGCTTTTATGCTTTTTGGATGCTTATTCCGGGTACCACCAAATACGTATGAAGGAAGAAGACCAAATCAAAACCACCTTCATAACCCCATATGGAACATACTATTACATAACCATGTCTTTTGGCCTGAAGAACGCAGGTGCAACCTACCAGCATTGCATGCAACGATGTTTGCATAGTCAGACTGGCAAAAATGTTCACGTTTACGTGGATGACATTGCCGCCGTTTCCAAGGAAAATGACACACTCCGTGAAGATTTGCGAGGAACTTTCGAAAATTTGCGCACTTACAAAATGAAGTTGAATCCATTAAGGTGCGTATTCGGGGTTCCCTCAGGACAACTTCTGGGTTTCATCGTTTCTCACAGAGGAATAAAAGTAAACCCGGAAAAGATCAAGGCAATCCTAAACATCACAAAGCCTACATGCTTAAAAGATGTACAAAGATTGACAGGTTCTGCAGCTGCTGTCAGCAGGTCTATAAGCCGGCTAAGAGACAAAGCTCTGCCATTATACAAATTGTTGAAGAAATCCGACAAATTTGAGTGGACAAAAGAGGCGGACAAAGCATTAACCCAGTTAAAGGAAACCTTGATGAAAGCTCCGATTTTGGCATCGCCAAAAGACGAAGAACCCATGTTACTGTATCTCACAGCAACAAACATGGTTATTAGTGTTGTGATAGTTGTGTAAAGAAGGAAAGAAGAGCAAACCATACCAGATCAACATCCGGTATATTATATAAGCGAAGTTTTTTCCGAGTCCAAACAAAGGTAGCCACACTATCAAAAGGTGGCATATGGCGTATTTTTCGCATCTCTAAAACTCCGCCATTATTTCCAAGGACATTCCATAACAGTGGTATGTAAAGCACCACTAGGGGATATAATTAACAATGAAGACGCAACATGACGAATAGCCAAATGGGGCATCGAGCTGGAAGCGTTCGATATTAAGTACCAACCTCGGACGACAATTAAATCCCATGCGTTGGCAGATTTCTTCGCTGATTGGACAGAAGCAATGGAAAACACACCAATGCCGGAGTCGGAATACTGGGTTATGCACTTTGATGGATCCAAGATGAAAGAAGGCGCCGGAGCTGGTGTAGTGCTAAAATCCCCAAAGGGAGATATTATGGAGTATGTATTGCAAATATACTTCAACGGCAGCAATAACGTGGCAGGATACGAAGATTTGCTTCATGGCTTGCAAATTGCAAAAGAAATAGGCGTAAAGCGCATATTATGCTACGGTGACTCAGATTTGGTACAACATCAGCTCAACTAAACATGGGACGCCAAAAGTCCCATCATGGCCGAATATCGGAGAACGGTGGATGAATTTGCTATTTGCTTCCTAGGATTTGAAGTACTTCACGTCAAAAGGGAGGAAAATTGGAACGCGGATGCATTATCCCGCATGGGCTCGGAAAGAGTGAAAACCCTACCACCAGGTGTGTTTGTACAACATTTGCATAAACCATCGATAAAAGGTGGAGATGTTGATTATCCTCTTGTGTCCGAGTCAATTGAAGTCCTGCTCGTTAACCAGGATTGGACAATTCCATATTTATACTTCTTAGTAGATCAGAAGTACCCGGATGGAGCAGATGAGGTCTTGCAAAGGCAAATAAAACGTCGATGGCAAAGGATACAGGTAATCAATGGTTGCCTGTATAAATGCAGCACTACCGGAATCTTTCAGCGATGTATTTCGCCAGAAGAAGGCCGAGAAATACTACAAGAAATCCACGCAGGGGATTGCAGACATCATGCTCAATCAAAAATCATAGTTAAGAAAGCATTACGTACAGGGTTTTTCTGACTAACAACCAAGACAGATGCCGAACACATAGTGAACACATGTGCCGTATATCAGTATTACACCAAGCAGACGAATATGCCAGCTCAAGCACTAAAAACTATCTCTATCACATGGCCATTTACGGTCTGGGGGCTACAAATGATGGGACCATTCAAAACTGCAAGAGGTGGACTCACACATCTACTCGTTGCAGTAGATAAGTATACCAAGTGGGTGGAGGCAAAACCCATCGAAAAGCTTGACGGTGTAACTGCCAGAAATTTCATCATTGACGTAGTCATGAGATACGGCGTTCCACACAGTATAATCACAGACAACGGGACAAATTTCTCTATTGGAGAGTTGGCAAAATATTGCCGACAAATGGGATACGCATAGACCTTGCGTCTGTGGCTCACCCACAATCCAATGGGCAGGTTGAAAGAATGAATAGCTCAATCCTGCAAGGAATATGCCCAATACTCGAATCTCCTCTTCATAGAGCACCTGGAGTATGGGTGGAAGAATTACCTTCCGTGCTTTGGAGTATTCGAACGACGCCAAATAGATCAACATGGCAAACCCCGTTTTTCTTAGTTTATGGAGCAGAAGCAATGCTTCCAACGGACATGCTCCATGATAGCCCAAGAGTGCAAGCTTTCAACGACTCGGACTCCGAAAGCACACGACATGATGCCGTCGATCTCCTAGAAGAAGAACGAGAACTTGTGCTTCAAAGATCCGCCATTTATCAGCAAGGATTACGACGTTACCATAGTCGGAAAATCAGGCATAGTTCTTTTAAAGAAGGTGACTTAGTGCTAAGATTGGTGCAAGAAAGAAAGCACAAGTTAGCCCCAGTTTGGGAAGGACCATTTGTCATCAGCAAAGCTATGAAAAATGGATCATACTATCTTGTAGATATTCGGGACACAGAAGATGATCCCAAAAGACCGAATTGCAAAAGAAAGAGAAAGATAGATGACGAACTAGGGGAGACCAAAAGACCCTGGAGCATCCAGCAGTTACGTCCCTTCTACACTTAGTTCAATTTCTATGTAAACATCTTTGAGATCATGAAATAAAGTTGTCGGAGTTTATACATTTATGTTTTTTACACGTTTATTATAGTACAAAGCATAAGTCCGCCTTATCTATTTCCCAATGATCTTTCAAAATACTCAATGTTAACCCGAATTGTGCCTGCGTGCTTGGTGTTAAAAAACTGAATGATTTACAGCCAAAAATGGCTTAAGGAAACTCAGATTGTGCCTGCGTGCCCGAGTTTCATTAAAAAAAATCCTTACTTCTTCTCTAAGTATTATCTGATTGTTTTTTTGTTGGGTCACTGGAGATAGTAAGTAAAAATGCCTTTAGTATGATCCATGTTTCCGAGTTTTGACTGATGGGTTATACCCAGTTACTCGGCATGAAGATTAAAGTACTATCGAGCCATTTCAGACACTAAGGACAGTTAAAACATATAAACCAGATAACTTAGAAGACAAAGAAATAAAAACCCGGAAAACTTGCAAAGACTTAATAATTAACTGCAAAAGCGGAGTACTTGTTTATACAAAAGGATAGAAATCATTACAATAAGTTTACATTGTAAGAACAATAATGCTTCTATTTCCCTAATTCTACACAGGTCCTTCCAGCTTCTTCAGGCATCCGACTCTTCCTCGCTGATGGATTCCTCTGGAGTAGCCGGGATGGCCTCTTCAGGGTAGAAGGTGGAGATGTTCACCATGGTGGCAATCTTGGTGGCGTGACCTTTGATTTCATAAAAGATGCTGGCCCGTTGAGCATCCGTGTATCCTTGAGGGATGCCGGACGCCACATGCCAAGATTTGGCAGTTGGGTAGTGCATGCGCATGAGCATGAGCCCAAGAGCCATGCGTGCACCACCACGAGCCGCGGAACGGAGAAGGGACTCCCTCGATTCCGCCACCTCCACCATAGCTTCCAAAAGTTTTTCAACTTCCGAGAATTCCCCAGACCTGGCGGGAAGGCACTTGTTGACAAGCAACATTCCGGCAGCCTTGATCGCGGTGAACACCTTCCCGAACGACCGGATTTTTTCAATCCGGGTAAGGGGGCTATCTCCTGTTTCAGTAAAACACACAAATGTTATAAAAAACAGAAGGAGATGAAACATGGAAAATCCTGTAAATGACAAAGAACTTACCGAGAATCTTGTCCATCTCAGCGCCTTCTTCTAGGCGCTGGTTCAAGGCGTTCTCCAGGTCTCGGATGGTGGCCTTATCCTTCTCGGCCTGGCTGGAGGCCTTAGATTTGGCAATGCCAACGGCTAGTTGGCTGGCCTCCAGGTCCTGCTGCAGCTTCACATTAAGCTTGTGAAGATCCAGGTTTTCGCGGTGGAGGTTTTCGGCATTGCCGACATCTTCAGCAATTTGCTTGGCTTCCGCCAAAGAAGCTTAAAAGCAAGTAAAGGAAGAGTTAAAACTCGGAAAACAACTTAGAAAAGATCCACAATTGAAAGCAGAGAAATATTTTACCTGCTGAATCCTTCAGCTGTTGCTGAGTGGATGCCAGTTCTGCCTCCTTACCCTCAAGAATCGAAAGAAGGGATTTCACCTCTTTGTTCTTGATAGTAAGTTTGTGTAAAATCTCCATGTTGATGTTTTCAGCAGTTTGCGGAAACATGGAAAAGAAACGAAAAATGCTTAAGTTAACAACAAGCATAACAATGAAAAAAGTATTAATAATAAAGTGTACATTCAACTTATTACTTGGGGGCTAGAGATATTACCTGGCTCATCCGCTGCAAACCCGACAAGTTTTTGTTGAACTCTTTTGCATATTCTGCAAAAAGAGCCCCGACGTTATTAAGGCCATCCTGGATGACCTTGAAATCCTTGTCGAAAGTAGGAATGGGCTCCTCCTCAGCTGTCCGAGAAAGACCACCCATTTCCGGGTCCGCCCTTTCCCTCGCATCTGGCTCGGATGCAAAAGGTTGGCTGGACTGCAGGGGTTCTTCCTCTCTAGCAACAACGTTTTCCTCCGCAGCTGCGACTGGAGTTTCGGGAGCAGTTATAGGAGAAGCCTGTGACCCTCTTTGGGCAACAGACTTAAGTTTTCTCGGCCTTTTTGGCTTCAGTGTTGTTGGAGCCAGGCTAGAAAGGAAAAATCTCGAGAAATCAGAATTCCGATACAAAGGAATAAATTTCCGAGAAAACAAATAAAACCCAGATGGCTAACCTGGAGGTAGCGACGGGAATTCCGTCAAGATCGATTACTTCTTGAGCGGCAGAAGGCTTCTTACGCTTCCTCCCACCTGCGAAGTTAGCACGCATGGCGTCTAACTCGGCGTCGGATGCAAGATCCTTCTCAGGAAGATCGAAAAGCTGTCAAAAAAAAGGACAATACTTGAGTTAAGAATCTGACAAGGGAGAAACGTGAAATCGAAAGCCCAAAATGAATAAACCATACCTTTGGGGCGGGTTTTGTCGCCGTGTATATTGGCCGACTTTCCACGTATTGGTCGCGAGTTGCGACCAATTGATTGACGCGCTTCCTCAAATCTTTTTCCGAGAAAGATTTGCTTGTTGTCCGCATCGCGTCTTTGGTTCCCGTGTATTCACACATAAGACGGGATTGGCCAGAGGTTGAATCCGCCTTTCTAACTAGCATAGAACTGTGTCCATGCCGGTAAGAGGCGGAGAAGAGGAAACAAGCTTGGCGATGCGCCGCTTGATCTTGAGAAGGTCTGGTGGAAGAGTTTGGACTACCTCCACTGCCCAGTTTTCCTGGGAAGTGGCGGCAGCATTGACGAAAGGTGGAACCCCTGTTTTCTTTCCAAGAAACGGGATGTCTTTGTGGTAGAAAAGGGAACCCGTCCAAAACTTGACGGATTTTGACGTTTTTATCTTGGGAAACCAATCTTCCCTGAATCTACGCAGGGTAAAAGATATGGTTCCGCAAGTTGGGAGAGCGCCCTCTGAGGGATTTCGCTTAATCCCAAAGCAATATTGCCAAAAGTCTAGCCTAGGTGCTAATCCTAGATACCCTTCGAAGAGGGCCTGTATCCCGGCTAGATAAAGAATGGAATTTGGTGGAAGGTTGTGAGGCTGGATGTTATAGTGGCTAAGGATATCGAGGAAGAAGCTGGAAGGCGGAATTCCCATACCTCTTGAGATGTGCGAGGTCAGGAGGACCCGTTCCCCAGCTTTGGGCGAGGGCTCAGACTCTTCTTCCTCATGCCGCCATTTCCGTTTTGCAATCAAACCATCCTTCTCCATTGCCGGAAGAAGCGAGGGGGTGATGTTACACCGGCTCCAGTTGCCGGAGATTTTGCCCTCGTCTTCGGCTCCGGCGGCGGCGGCCGCGGCGGCGAGCTCCTCCCCGACGAGGAGGATTTTTTCCTCTGCCGTTTCAGGAGCGAACGACGGAGGCGGCACAGAGGAAGAGGCAGCCAGAGTCTCGGCCGCGAGAGACGTTTCCTCGCGGGCCTGGTCGCCGGAGTTCTTCTCCGGTGCGTTGGCGGAGGCGTGGCTTGGGGAATCGAGCTGTGGATCCATGGAGTTGATGATCTCGTCGATCTCAACGGAGACCGAGAGCTTTTCCGCCGCGCGTGGTGAATCGCCAGAGTCCATCCGCGGGCGGCGCTGTGAGGTTTGCGAGCTCTTGACGAAGAATTCCGGGAACGACGCGGACGTGCGTGAGCTCTGCTCGCTCTGAGTGAACCTTGACATGGGTGCAGTGGCGCTTGGGGGCTGGAAGGCGGAGTGAGAGAAGAAGGGTCGCCGGAGGGCTCGATGTCACACCCCAGTTTTAGCACACATGTATCACATAAGGGAATCCAATTTTTAGAGACAACAAAAACTTTTATGGACCTTGTGTAATCCATTATGATGTATTGAGCTATGACTATCTATGCAAGCAAGCATTTCTATTTTAAAACCCAATCACTTGTTTCTGATATTTTTTTGATCACTTTTGAATTATTTCTATTTTTATAATCCTTGCTACCCTAACTCAAAACCCATGTGACAATGTTGAAAACAACTTATATTTTAATATTGAATCAAGTGGAGTCAAGAAAACAAAGTAACAAAAGTGAAAAACAAAAGTTTTTCTAATAGAAATAAACTTTGAAAAGCAAGTCAAGTAGGGGTTTTGCACCCTTGTTATTCATATGATAAGAATTCACATTTTGTGTTTTCAAAGCATGAATGTGATCTTGGATATATGAACTACATTTTGGATAACCTAGTTGGGAAAATGGAATCACAGAAACAATGTTTTTCTTGAAGGTTTTGTGCTAAGAAATAAGGCAGAAAAGTGGAAATTTGGAAAACAGTGAAAAATTCCAATTAGCACTTTTTCCACCTTGTTTTCACCAAGCAATTGAAATTCAAATTTAAATTCTTTTGCTGTTTTGAAAAGTACTAAAGTTTCTTAAAAGAACCATGCTTGGAAAATAAAGTTTAGAGAATATTTGAGGCCTGAAAACAAATCCAACATTCACCTAATCTCTCTGAAATTTCCAACACTTAGCAATATTCAGAAACCTGAAACTTAACTGAATTTTTCGTTTTCAGAACAGTGCAATCGATCAATTTTCAAATGCTAATAACTTTTTACTCACTCAATATTTTTGTGCACGGTTTGGAGCTTCTAGAAGCTGAGTCCACCCACTCCCTTTTCTGCACCTTAGCCTGCAAGTGGGTTGACCAAGTTAAGAGGGAGAGAGAGGAAGAACGGTCGTGAGCCGTAGATCTCCAGATCTACGGCCACGCTTGAACCGCGAACCGCTACGCCCGTTCCCGCGCGTTGCAGAAGCGAGGCGGGCCGCCAGGCGCAGTTGGGCCGCGCCACCGTGCGTTGGCCAGCCCACTGCCCTGTGTTTCTTTTCTTTTTGAAAATACCCAGAAAGTTGCTGTTTACTTTATTCGAAAATGAAAATGCTAAGCTCAACAATAAAATGTGCAAAAATTCCCAGAGGTGCATGAACAAAATCTTGAACGTCGGCAACAAACAGAACTGGTTTTGGATGAACAGAGAACGAATGAAAAATCATGAACTGAGCACTGTCTGTGAGAATGAATATGGCATAACTTTTTAATGGAATGTCTAAAATGAGCAAACTAAAATTCCTAGAGTAGATCTTGACTAGATCTACCCGTAGGACTTGACCTCACCCCAAGGTGAGATACCATTTTGAAAAGGTATCCATTTTGGTAAAACACCAGTAGCATGTTCTGTGAATTTTAGGATTTATTTTATAGAACTTTTTGATGTGAATCCAATTGGATCTGTTAGATATTAGATAGATCTATGTATTCCTAGATTTGTGTAAATTTTGAGCTCTAGAATTAATTTGGCAACAGATCTAAGAAAATGCACTTTTCTGTTAGAAATAAAATGAATAGAGTTGTTTTGTAAATAATTGTTTGCTAGTGCCAATCTGTTTTCTAGCATGTGTAAATGATAGGTTGAGTGTTCTTAGGTAGTTTACTCACAGAGATGCCATGCTGAAAGAATCCATGCATGCTTAGTATTTGTTTGGACATTAAAATAAGCATAGTAGAAATCCCTAGATTTATTTCATTTAAGATTTGTGATGGAATGTTTAGCTAGATTTTTATCCTAGTTTGTAGAAGTATTTTTCACTTGGATCCAGTACCATTTTGGTACTGGTTATTACATGTTTTCTTCTCTGTAAGTTTGCTTTTACTTCCTTTAGAGATGGATGCATAGGTTTAAATATTATTGCTAGTGTTAATGTTTGCACTAGAATAGCTAGTAGCATTTTGTACTATGAATTATTTTGCTTCCACAAGATGGACCAGAGGCTTAATACCTCTAAAATGACATGGAAAACCTAGTGGAACACCCACTGGTTCCATCTCATTTGGTTGAAAAATAAGCTAGCTCAACTATAGTGGTTGTGGTAGTAATAGTGATTTTTTTTTGATGCATGCTTGTGTGGAATTATTTTAGGAACTTGTGTATTATTTGTGTGAGTGTTTTTGCTTGTTGTATGTTATGTTTGAGTCAAGATGTTGTTTGGTAAGGTTCTGATAGGATGTATTTCTTTCCTTTTACGACGATAGAAAACGACGAAGAAATAGTCGGGACAGGAGGATATTACTACCATACTTGTTGTGAGCAAGACCAAGATCCTCAGTACCTCCAAGGCAAGCCATCCTTAAAGCTTGCTGTTATATTCCTACTTATCATTATGCATGACCTACTTCTGAAGTTTTCGAAAACTTGATTACCAAACTATTTTATTGAGTGAATGTTATTACTACTACTATATATACATTATATAACACTTGCCATTAGTCAACTTGGTGTTACCAAGCCCTTAGCCACCATAAGGTATGTAAATACCGTCTAAGATAATAATCTTGAGTCCCTAAGTGGACACTTTTAAAATGTGCTTTTGCAAAACAGAAATGGTTCCATGAGAAGCCCACGGTGGAAAGGCGGGACCTTGCTCACCGGGGAAATCGAGAAGGTGTTTTCAAATGCTTTCCAAAAGGCACATAACCTAGTCTTCGCTGGACAACCAAGATGTACTGCCACTCTACCCCTATATGGGCATGGGGCCTACCTTGATGCTTGATCTTGTTAGTATGTGTCTCATTCCAAGATGTTATAGAGAGGATGATTCTCTGAACCGAAGTGTCGCTAGGAGGGAGGAACGGGACATACACAGTGAGGGATTAAGTTCTCCTCCGGAAGCGACAGCTGGGCCTCCTGACTAGGCAGGGAGGGACCTGATGCCGGGGAGACAACCCACCTGAAGGAATGAGCATATACTAGCTTGTGTCAGAGTGGACAGTTAGGATCAATTCTCTGGTGCTTGCATATCGTTGTGTTGATCCATGGGTGGTCCATGGCAGAGATTTGGATCTAGTGGAATGTGTACCACCTCTGCAGAGTAAAACTATTCAGAATAGCCGAGCCCTCGGATATGGGCAGTTGAAAGGCCATGTAGCTAGTATTGTGCTGAGTTTTTAAAAGATGTTTTCAAAATAGAAGTTTTGTACCTGAGAGGTACCGATGAAGTTTGGACATGTTGTTCCAAGAAGTTTTGCAAAGAAAAAAACTTCCTTTATAAGACAAGTTTATAAAACCTCTTGTACATGCGATATCTACAAGAGAAAGAAAACTATGTTATTTTGTTCTGAAGTATCTTCTTCAACAAAGATACAGATTAATATGACTGCAACTATGATGTCATCTTACATGAACATCATTGGTAGTGAGCCCTATGTATGGCCTACCCATCCACCATATAAGCATGATGCATTTGTAAGTGTATAAAGGATGTCTTGCTGAGTACCTTCAAACGTACTCATATGGTTTCGCCCCTGGTATATACTTGCCAGACTTTGAGGAGGTACCGCCTGAAGAGGAATGCGAGGAAGGGTACTATTCTGACGACTACGCGAACAAGGCCCGGCTCCCGGTCAGCAGCCTGTCGGTGAAAGCTTGACATGGGCTATCTACGTGTATCTTCCGCTGTTTAGTTGTTGTAAGACTTTGTCTGCCCTGTGTGGCAGTAAATAAAGACTTGGTCATGTGACCATTGGATTGTAAGACTGCTTTTATTCGTGTAATGGATATTGTATCTGTGTACCACTTTCGTATGTTGTTCACGACTGATCTTCCTAGGATCGTGA
This sequence comes from Alopecurus myosuroides, assembly GCA_028641055.1. Classification (NCBI taxonomy): domain Eukaryota; kingdom Viridiplantae; phylum Streptophyta; class Magnoliopsida; order Poales; family Poaceae; genus Alopecurus; species Alopecurus myosuroides. The sequence goes on along the minus strand of CM054060.1, from coordinate 161,208,499 downwards.
ATGTATGCATATGAGGGGTTCTGAACCTTCCGGTTTGGGGCCTCTACACTCGAGGTAGGCTATTTATAGCCGGAAAAACTATAAGATGCGTTACAACGACTCTTTGGACCGTTAGATCATCAACGTGTGTCACTCGCGTGAAAATCCGGGAAATGAGGTGGCAAGTGATTACTGCTATCTCCTCGTTTCCCACGAGAATTTGTCAGAGATACGTTTCAGGGTTTCACACACGAAACCCAAATGTCCCTGACGTCAGCATGATTTTATCGCTGACGTAGGAGGATTCTTCTCCTCGAAGGTTCGAGGAAGAAAATGCCGGATTTCCCGAAATCCGAGTTTCGCGTTAAGCAAGATTGAAGAAAAGAAGAATCGAGACATAGAGCCAGCATTTCTCGAAAAAGTTACAAAATTGACGAAAGACGGCGAATTGGAGTCTCAATCCTTCTTGGGGGCTACTGACGGATATATACTGATTAGGGGTATATCAGATAGTGTCCTAAAGAGCCGGATTACCAGGGTGGCATGAATGGTAACGGATTATGGTCCATTAGGCGGCCCAGTAAGCTGACGCACAGAAGCCGGATTCTAGAAGAACCTGGACCACGGCCCATGTGGTGCGGCTTGGAGTAGAAGGCGGATTCTTGCCTTCCATGTTAGAACTTACCATAGTCTTCTAGGTTTCCTTTCTGTAAGCCCTAACCCGAATATCTATATAAAGCCGGACGGGAGAGAAGAAAGATACGAACAATTAGCTAGAAGCCAACTCGCCGAGAAGCTGATCCTCGCCGTGTTAGCAACCCAACTCACATTGTACTTTGTATAGTTCAGGCTTCAGCCCTGATTTTGTGAGATTGCAGGAGTAGGAACGTCGCCTAATTACGACGTACCGAACCTGGGTAAACTTTTGTGTCCCTGGTTGTCATACTACCACGTCCCCCTCACGTCTTTACCCGTAGGCCTCATGGCACCCCCTTCTATGAAACCTACTACGATGTCTCGACAACCATAAAAAATACAAGCATTATGAAAATCATCGGATGACATAAAAGTTCTAATGCATTCATAATCATAATTTATTCCTGACTTTCTACCTTTGTCATTCTCCCATCCTTCAGTGTTTTCTTGAATATAGTCAAGAAGATCCCATTTAGCTTCATCTTCCATACGTGTAAATGATCCAGAACAAGAAGCATCCAATAAATCCTTATCATGAAGAGAAAGCATTGCATAGAAATTATTAATAACAATATTACTGGGGATCTCATGAATGGGGCATTTGAGCATTAGTAACTTCAATCTCCTCCATGCTTGGGAAACACTCTCTCCGTCATGAGGCCAAAAATTATATATATAATTCCGATCTCTATGAATTTCACTGGGAGGATAGAATTTAGAATAAAAGAGAGTCACAATTTCCTCCCATCCAACAGTCTGGCTATTTTTCAGCAGTTTGAACCATTCAGCCGCTCGGCCTGTCAATGATATAGATAATAATTTTCTCTTCACTTGGCCCATTGTAATACCTGCACACTAGAACAACTCGTATAATTCATGTAAAAAGAGCAAATGATCACCAGGATGGACAGTTCCATCACCTGAATAGCAGTTATTCATAACATGTTTAACAATCTTTATAGGTATTTTATAAGGATCCAAATCATCAGGCGGTGGGTCACTTACTACCCTAGCAGTGGCAGAAGTGCCCGCAAACAAGGGCTCAAAAGAAGATCCAAACATAGTGTAATAAAGAAGTAGAAAGTAATAAACACAGCACTTACAGCAGAAGTTTCCTTTATCAATTCCACTTCCTAATAGCGCTTAGCTCCCCGGCAACGGCGACAGAAAATAGTCTTGATGACCCACAAGTATAGGGGGTGTATCGTAGTTCTTTCGATAAATAAGAGTGTCGAACCCAACGAGGAGCAGAGGGTGTTGACAAGCATTTTTTATGAAGGAATAACTGTAAATATTGAAAGATAAATTTGTAGGGTTTTTTTGATATTGCATATAAATAAAGTGCGAGTAAATAAAATGCACTACTAATAATTGCAGCAAGTGGCCCAATCCTTTCTTCAGCAAAGGACAAGCCGGTGGGTTTACTTATGATTAACAAACATTCTCGAGTACACACGAGAGGTTTCTGTCAAGTGTTTTTATTTCATGCCGCTGAATAATCTTTAGTGTTTTGATAAGTGTTGTGCGGGTGAACCTTATCTAATGTACCATCTCATCCAAGACTAATACATACTTGTGATTATACCCCTTGCAAGCATCTGCAACTACAAGAAAGTAATTAAGAAATAAATCTAACCACAGCTTTAAACTCCGGGATCCTACGCTCCCTCGTGCAATGGTTTCTGAACGGGGTATTAGGTTTCTGTCACTCCGGCAACCCCACAATTAGTAGCCAAATACACGATGCATTCCCCTTGGCCCATAAATGGTGAAGTATCATGTATTCGACGTTCACATGATACCACTAGAAGAATAACACCACAACTTAAATATCAAACCATTAAATATTACTCAACATTACTTCGCTACTAACAACTTGACTTCTCCCATGTCCTCAAGAACAACACGAACTACTCACAAGACATCATATGGATCATAATCAGAGGTGATATAATGGATGATAACAATCTGGTCATAAAGTGCTAACACCGACAAATCTCACAAGCATCAACTACTAACAAGTAATCCACACCAGGAGAAAGATCTAATGTAAAACAACGATAGAGGCCCCTAATTATTATAGCGGGATGACGGTGGATGATGAGGGTGATGGTGCTGGTGATGAGGATGATGATGACTATGATCCCGATGAAGCCCAGAGTGATGACGGTGACGATGGCGGTGATTTCCCCTCTCCGGAGAGTAATTTTCCCGACAGTTTTCTCTCTGCCAGAGAGCTTTTCTCTCTCGGATGCTTTTCGCCCCGAGGCGGCGGCGGAATAATTCTTCGATGATGGTATGGGGCTTAGGGTTCCCTGGGGGCCAAGTACGCGAAAGATATCCCCCAGAGGTGGGCCAGGGTGGCCACACCACCTGGTGGCACTGCCAGGAGGGGGTGCGCCACCTCATGGTGTGGGCGCCTGGTGGCCCCTCTGGCTCCCCTTCTGGATGGACTCCTCCGCTGAACTTCTAAGACACCCCCGGTGTCCCCCTTATTCTTCTGATCTTCTGAAATATGGTATCTCGGCGGTGCTTTTTTCCATCAGATTTCTGGTCCCGGTGTTTATTCTCCAAAAATTATGAAACATGATAAATAAGATAAAATAACATAAGGGATGCATCATAACATGAAATATATCTATGAATAACAGAAAATTATGATATAAAATAGTGATGCAAAATGGACGTATCAGTGGATGTACTGGATCTGGTGGATTGTGTACACCTCTGCAGAGTAAAACTATTTGGAATAGCCGCGTCCTCGGATATGGACAGTTGAATGGCCATGTAGCTAGCATTGTGTCAATGTTTTTTTCAAAAAGGAGTTTCTGAAAAGGAGTGGGAACTTATGCAGTACTGAAAGAAGGAACCTTGTACCATGGAGGTACCGTTGATGAAAAGCCAGAAGTTGTTTAACAAGAAGTTTTGCAAAGAAAAACATTCCTTTTATAAAACAAGTTTATAAAACCTCTTGGATACGCAATATCTACAAGAGAAATGTGGGGACCCCAGACTAGCAGTCCGAGACCTCCAGTATGCATACATTCACGATCCCATGATCAATTAGTCGTGAACAACATACTCGAGCTGGCATTGCAGATTACAACATCCACTACACGAATACACGGCTTACACAACTGGTCACTTGACTCAGTTGAAAACAACTGCCACGCAGGGCAGGAACACACACTTAAAAACAGCGGAAGATTGCAAAACACACTCGTGGTAAACCCAAGTCACGCCTTGACTACCTACAGGCTACTGACTCGGAGACGTTCCTAGTTCGCGCAGCCGTCAGCGACACCATCTTCTTCAGGCTCTCCGGGTTTCTGCTCAAAGTCTGGCCAAGACAATAGCCAGGGACGAAACCATTCATGAGTACGTTTGAATGTACTCCTGCAAGTCACCCTAAATGAAAGCTAAACATGCAAGTATGCAGATATAAAAGTAGTAGGAAGGCTTTAATTAGGGCTCAACTAGCCATGATGAATTTAAGACTCATCATAGTTGCACAAGTTTTATTCTCCTTTGTTGAAGAAGATACTTCAAAAGATATTTCATTTCTCTTGTAGATAAAACATGTCCACAAGGTTTTTATAAAACATTCTAGATAAAGAAAACATTCCTCTTTGCAAAACTTCTTGGAAAAACACATCTTTAAGATCATCATTTATCCGGTACCTCAAAGGTACAATCATTCCCTTTCAACGTACCTCCCAGGTACAAGTTCCGAAACACTTTTCCAGCTTTTTGAAAACATTGACACAATACTAGCTACATGGCCATTCAACTGCCCATATCCGAGGGCGCGGCTATTCTGAATAGTTTTACTCTGCAGAGGTGTACACAATCCACAAGATCCAGTACATCCGCCGTGAACAACCACGGACTGTCCGAGACAGTATGCAAACATCGGATAACTGGTCCTAACCATCCACTATGTCAGTGCTAGTAAATGACTACCTCCTCAACTGGGTTTGTTCTCCCCGGCACCGAGTGAGTCAGCCGTGTCGATCCGGTTTCCCCTGACAACACACCGCCATGGCAGGAGACCCAATTGCTGCAACCGGTGGCGAACTTAATCCCCACACTCTGAATGTCCCATTCTCCCTCCTGGCGACAATTCGGTTCGGGGGACTCTAACCCCTATAGCACATTGAGGTAGACACGGGCTAACACCGACAAGCAATTAGCTAGACCCCGTTCCCATATTGAGGTAATGTGGCAGCACGGCTTGGTTGTCCGGCGAAGACTAGGTTATGTGTCATTTTTGGAAAACAAGTCGAAAACCTTTCCTTCTTCTCAAACCTCCCTCGGACAAGGTCCCACCTTTCCTCGGTTTTTTTTCCAATCTTTTGCTTTCCAAAACATCAAGTTAAAATGTCCACTAGGGGACTTAAGTTGATTAAGTGATGATAATAAAATATCTAAAAGGCTTGGTAACACCAAGATTATATAGTGGATATAGCATATTAGATACATAAAATGGATAGTGGTATATTCCACTTAAAAGAATAGTTTTTGAATCAAACTTTTGTAAAACTTCAGAAGTAAAACATGCATGATAGATAAATGATAAGTAAAACAACAGCAAGCATTTAGAATGGCTTGCCTTGGCACTGGTCTTGGTCTTGCTCTTTAAATAAACAAGAGTTGCAATAAAAACCTCTCCGGGAAATAATATCGTCTTCGTTATCTAACGTCGTAAACATAAAAAGGAAAACACCCAATCAGAACCAAACAAAGGCAAGCACTTAATAAATTGTAAACATACAACAAGCATTTCATCAAACAAGTACACTCACAAACAAAAATACTAGGGTGCACACCAACAAGCAAAACATGCACAGACAACCCACATGAATGGCACTAGAATTAATGTTATGGATCCTCAACCAAAATGGCATGGGTCCAGTGGGTGTGCCACTCTCATATCATGCTCAATTAAGGTTGAATGACTCTCTGGTCATTCATGAGGATGAGAAAAATAACAAGAAAACAACCTAGGAACACATACACATGCATAGGAAAATATTATCAAGCAATACTACAAGCCCATAGTAACACATGCTTTTCTAATCATGGAGAATTACTATAACCAGTACCTAAGCAACCTAATAACAGAGACAAAAACATACCAAAAATACCATGGCATCACTCAATGCATCAAAAATAATCATGGAGCAAAACAACTATTAAAACTAGACATGAAAAAGGGCTATTTAGACAAGCAGACATGGATAACCACAAGAGATCATTAAACATGATTTATTCTAACATGATGGATCTGTAAGATGGCATCCAAATAACAGAGAAAATAACACCTAAACATGCTAGTAATATCAAAATAACAATCTAATCAATTTATCAAAAACTAAGCATGCAAACAACAACTTTATGGCAGAAATCACCTAGAACTAGCATGGCATGCCAAAATTATCTAGAGCTCACTCAAGCATGCAAGCAAGTATAATATGGTAAAATAATAGTAGCTATTCTAGGGAAAACAATACTAAAGCACTTATGAAAATCATCATACCCATAAGAAGAAATACAAGATTTATACTAATATTACAAGGAAAACAACCCTATGGAAAAATACTACAACAACATGCTCTTCACACACATTTTCCTAAAATGATCATGACACACTCAAAACACCAATAAAACATGTATTGATACCCTACACATTCTAGGAATCAATTTTATAACCAAATAATATAACACACAATTTTAAATAAGGGCATAGCAATAAAATGCAGAAAAGAGCTAAACACTAAATATTGCACCAATCCTTTTCTGTAACTCCTAACAACATGAAAATCTAGTATAATGTGCTCCTAGTCATTATAAAACCAACACAATTGGATTCACATCAAAATTCAACACCAATAAAATTAAACAATTCACAGAAGTGCTCTCTGGCCTAAAAACTAACATGCATGCCGTTTCCACATCACAACTCAAGTCAACACAAGGTAAATTCCCTCAGATAGATATTAACAAGAGCTAATCAGAAAAGTTGAGTTTGCATGATTTGGATACTTAAAACAAAAGTTATTAAGGAAATGGTATTAATGAGTGTCTCTGCCATTTATTTTATTTCTCCTAAAATACAGCACAAAAACTAGATCTGCAAGTTGGATATGGTTAAGAAAATGTAGATCTATCACTGTGATTTTTAGTTTGGCAAGTTTTACTCATTTGCATTTTTGTTTCGATTTAAAGTAAAGCACCAGATCTGGATCTCCAGGAAAAAGAAAAAGAAACAACCTTCAGAGGAGAAACAGGCCAGATCTGAGAGTTGGGCCGGCCTGCTAGGCGCTCTCCCGCGCGGGAAGAGTTTAAACACGAGGCTGGGCTTCGGCTGGGCCAAGCCCAACAGCCAAGGTTGAGGCGAAACGGTAAGCTGCCGCCGGATCAAGATCCGACGACCGAGAAGGGGCCACGTCGACCGGCGCCGGCGTCGACCATTAGACGCGGCGGAGTCCGCCTCCCGACGGCGGCAGGAGGCAGCGAGCTCGTCGCAGGTGGCGCTAAGGCTCACCAGCAAGCGCAGCTTGCACCAGGAGACTTGCGGAGACGTCGTGAGTCCATTGCCACCACCTGCGCTTGACGGGAATGACGGGAGCAAGGTCGCCGCTGGGGATCCGCGGCGGCGAACCGGGGTCGAGGTTGGCGGCGCTCCTGCAATAGGTGGAAATGCAAATTGAGAGAGGATCGAGCAGTGCGAGTATCCAAGGAAGGAAGGGAAGGGAATTTCCGGGCCATAGACGTCCAGTGCTTGGAGCTTGACGAGAAGGTCACCGGCGGCCATGCCGTGCTCGATGTCGGCGAACCAGACACGAGCGAGGGGGCTTTTGATGCAGTACTACGATTAGGGATGTGGGGAGGTGGTGCGAACGAGTGGAACACAAATAGGGGGATTAGAAAAGCCTGGCTGCAGAGCTCGGTGGGCGGCGCCCATGGCGACCATGGCGGCTCGGTTGCAGGCATCAATGAGGGAGGGAGCGGCTTCCAGGGCGCATGGTACACTAATGTGATCCTCCGGGGAGAGAAGAAAGGGGAAGAGGAAGCTTGAGGCGAGTGGGAGCCGAATGATGTTGTCGGCACTCGCAGGTGTTCGACAGGGACCAGAGGAAGAAGGAGAGTGAGGTGGGGCGAGTGAGGGGCACGGGCGTGATCGTGGATGTCCCGTGAGGCTTGTAGACAAGGAGAGGTGTCGAGGAGCAATGCCCACGCGTTGGAACACGGGCGACGTGTCGTGGACGTCCTGGGCGCCATGGCCAGCGCATGAGCAAGGAAGAAGAGGACAAGGGGAGGGGGTATGCACTTGCCAGGCAGTCACGAGGGTCTAGAGGGGTCTGGTGGCGCAAGGGTTGCTTCAGTGAGGTACTGTGGAGGTGGAGTAGAAAGAATGGGGTGGTGATCACCATCCTTGTCTTCATGTGGATGGATGAGCTAGAGGGAGAGAGAGAGAGAGATGGGTGGGTAGACCATGTCCAGGAGGTGAAGCAAGATGTTTACTACTGCCCAGGACAAGAGAGAGGTGGATAGGGTCCAATAATTGATCAAAACATGTGTGAAAACAACCATGTCCAAAATAACCAGAAGTGGTTTTTGATTGTTTTCACAAATAATTTGAATAGAACATGTGTGCAAAATCATGTCCATTGGATAGAGAATAAAAATTGGAGTCTAGGGGTGGTGGTCTCAAGAGTTTTTGAAAATATTTCTTTCACAAAATTTTGGAATTTCAAAAATGGCAGAAACTGTTTTTAAATGTTTTCTCCAAAATTTTCAAAACAACTTGCAAATGTTTTTCCATAAATAAGTCCCACATGACCATAGGCATGTTGGGTAATTTTTCCAAGATTTTAGGAAATACTTTTCTTCACAAAATATTTTAAAGTTCATTTCTGGCCTTTTGGAAAATGGAAAATAATAAATAGTAAAATGCTTTTAAAACCAATATTGTTGAGTTGGGATGAGATAGTACATAGTATAGGTCTCAAAAGTGATTTTTAATAAGCAACTCTTTTGAAAATATTTGAGACACCAAGTGGAAAGATGGTGAAAACATGAGTTTATTTAATAGGATAAAACCCATGAGAGAAGAATAATTAAATGGCCTTTGGAAAATATATAGACCATATGGAGGTGATTTATAGGTCATGAAGATGACAAGGGTAGGTTCATTGGGCCTGAAAACAATAAGGAGGGATTTGGAGTAACATGGACAAAGTGCTTCATAAAAAGGTGATATGATCATTATTTTTGGGGATGCCTTCAATAGGACTTTGATAGATGATACCAAAGGGTTTCAATATCCAAGATAACACCATGGATAGATAGCATAGACATATGCAAAGAAATTTATGATGGTGCATTGATGATTAGATCAAGATTGTCAAAGAAGCCTGTCTCCAAAATTGGAGATTTTTAAGAAAACAGAAGATGACATGGGCATGAGATGGAATCTGGTATTGATGTTTAATCTTGATATTATTAGGTTTTATTATCTTTTAAAACATCACACACTTATCAGCAAACAGTAATAAATACTTGAAAGCAAACACAAGATAAAATCACACAACAAGCAGATAAAATAACAAGTCACACCAGATCACTCAAGCAACTGAGTTCTTCAAATTAATTACCAGGTGTTTCTCTCAAGTGTTAACTTTAGGTAGTGATCAATACATACCATGACAAGAGGGTTCTATAAATAGATTCAGCTCAAAAGTTGTTATTTCCAAAAGAATATAATTGAGGAGAAAACACAGGGGTAACATAGTACCCTCTTATAGTTTTTGCAAAAGAAGGAAGTGAGAAGGAGTTTTTGAAATACTTTTGCAAAAAGGATCTTGGTTGAAAACAGGTTGGAGATGATTAGCTCCAAAATAACTTTCAAAAAGTTTTGGAAATTATCTTTGGTTTTTCTCAAAACTAGGCCTTTGGGTTTCTTCCCCAATCCAAACATTTTCAAAAAGGTTTTTGCCAAAAGAGTGTGATGGATGAAGATGATAAGATTTCTTGTCATGACTTGATCACAAGAGTTGTGCTTTAAGAAAGTTATGATCATTGGTTTTAATGTTAGGTGTTATCAAACACAACCACAAACACAATCAACAAGCAAACAGAAACGAAACACAAGCATTAGTCAAACATATTAAAAAGTTTTTGTTGGCCCTGATTTTTGGGTTATTGAAAACAAGTTTTCCTGTCTTCCAGAAATTAGGCTGTTACAGCTCTTCCCCCCTTAAAATGAATCTCGTCCTCGAGATTCGTAAGGGAAAACAAGGAAGAGGGTTTTCTTAACAAACAACAAAAACAAAACTCTTTTAACTAAATTTTTAAGAAAGCCAAAGTTTGCTTCAACCCTGAAGATAAGACTGGATACTCACAAAGGGGGTCAGAGAGACCTAGTTGTGTAGGGTAGAGGCTACAAACAACTAATGATCTTGGCAAGATTTTTCTCACGAATAGAAAGAGAGTTAGAAGCTTGGTACACCCGGAGTCCTCTGGGGTCATACACTGACGTGTGGGACCAGGCCCACCTGGCAGTCGATGCCCTTCTCTCTTCCTCTTCTTCTCCTTGCCTGGCCTTCTCTCCTGGTGCACACACCCTTGGCATCAGGGCGTCCCGCCCACTTTGAGCTCAGGGTGGGCTGACACCTCGCCATGAGACTGTTGTGAGTGAGACATGTCGATTCTTCGACCACTTGGTGGAGGGGCGCGCTGGTGATTTCGCGCCATTTGCGAGTACTGCAGCTGGATTCTTCGGCTTTTCCCGCGTAGTGCTTGATGAATGTCGGGGGGTTACCCCCGAGTAGGGTAAAGACAGGTGGTAAAGGCCGCTTACAGAAGAGAGGTTTGGTCGAGTAGCCGACTACCGGGTACTCGCTACCCGGTCGACTGCTACTCGGTCTCACCCCAAGATGACCAGAAGGAGATATCAATCAAGTTCTACCCTGTCGAGTAGAAGGTTTGGCCCGAGTACAATTGGCGGGAACCTTTGGCGGGAAACTACTCGGGCAGGAAGTCAAAGGAGCCGTTCTGACACAGGATCCCGCGTATCCTGGGTCCGTACTTGGCAGCATTCGAACTACTGTTCACGTGGGGACGGCCTGCCTGACAGTGACAGCATGGAAGCAGGCCGTGGCAGGATAAGGGGGGCCTACTCTGTGCCTAGGTACAGTGATACCAGTCTGTCCCCTAGTTTTGCCCAACGACTTTACAGAAGCAGACAAGATCAACGACCAAAGCTGTCAGCGGGTACTCGGAGAAAGGACAGTGTGCACACTATGTCGACACTTGTCTAAGATTTGGACGTATCCGGCTGGGCACCGTGTATATAAGGTGCCCCGCCGCCTCCTGCGCGAGGCATGCTCCCATAGACGTACTCACTGGCTCATAGTGAACCCTAGAAACCCTAAGTTCTTAACCTAGCTCTACTCGGAGAAGGGCAAGGGCCTACTCGGTAGCGATACCATTTGTACTGTTTCTACTCGGAGAGACATCGTAATACATAGAGAAAGGCAGGAGTAGGGGTTTTACCTCCTCACGAGGGCCCTGAACCTGGGTACATCGTGTTGTTTGTGTTGTTTGGATCTTACCTCACGCGGCTACTCGTCGCGTGATCCCTCCCCGGACACCTCCAGCGTCCATCGTCCCCACATCTTTAGCCATCCCATGGCATCTGCCGTGACACCACCACGACAGTTGGCGCCCACCGTGGGGCAACCAGCGGCGCTGGTTGGAGTTTCTGTTCGGACGGGATCTTCATCAGCGGAGCGCGTAGTTTGTGGCCTTGTCCACAGATTCGGCTCCTTCGACTTCGTCACCGACAACGCCGGCTGTTTCGGCGGCAAGGCCATGCCGGAGGGCGGCTCGGTGATCTCCTTCGGCTCTCACCTCGTCTACGTCGCCACCGTCGCCAACAGCGCCTACCCCGAGCTGGTGCAGGACGCGGAGGATCCTCCCGCGGTGGTTGCAGCTCGCGGAAGGCCGGCACGCAGCTCTGCATGCTGCGCTGAGGTGATGGTGACGGGCTTGGCGGCGAACGCTGGCGCAGCTGCTACTGGCGCTGCGGCCGTCGTCGAGGAGGTTGACGACCCGCCTGCTGGTGGCAGGACCCACCGGCCCTACGAGAAGGAGAGCAACCTGCCGCCTTCCACGTCTACGGTCATCCCCGCGTCTGCTGCGCGAACCGGCATGCCCACGCCCACCGACGTCGAGCTCCTAGCCGCAAGGGAGCAGCTCGAGCGGCAACGCCAGGAGCTGCTCGCCGAGCAGGCGGAGTTGGAGAAGATCAGGCTTGAGCTGAGTTTGGACCAGCTCGAGTACAACAAGGCTCACGGCTTCACGCCGGTGGCCAGGAGGCCCAGCAGGGTAGGCGCTACGCGGCGCAACCTGGGCGCCGAGATGGCGACTGTTGCGGAGGAGCCCGCGCAGTCCGCCACTGCGAACACCTTCACAAGGCCGAGGTACAGCACGCCCGCCAAGACGCTGCGAGCTGCGCAAGCTGTGGCTGCCGAGTTGCCGCGCCTAGATGGAGAGGCGCGTCTCAGGCAACAAGAGAGGCTCAATGAGCTGGTGTTGGAGGCCGCCAGGCAGAACGAGGAGTTCCGGAAGGCCAACCCGGGAGCTGGAGCTTCGCAGGTGGTTCACTCGCATGCGGCAAGATCTAACGATCAAGCCTCATCTCCGCATCCGAGCCGCGAGAAGAGCCGCAGCGGGCGTTCGGGTAGAGACAGGCAGATGCAGGTGTATGACCCGGCTGCTGCCGCGAAACAGGTTGCTGTGCCGCAGCAGCCCGGGCAGGAACACAACACTGCAAGAGCAGGCTCTCAAGCCCATCAAGCTCAAAGCCGTGTCCGAGAAGCCGCGCGTCCGGGTACTTCTCGGCAACCCGCAGCTCCGCCTACTCGGCAGAGGCAGCAGCCGCGCCCAGTGGCACCAGTCGCCAACCCGGTGGAGCAGCCTGCAGCTATGCAGGTGGATAGGTATGATGATGGCTACTCGGCTATGGAGATGGCTGGCTATGACATCCATGACCGTGTCGGTGAGCGCGTGTTGGCGCCTGGAGATGCAAGGCACCAGCTGGACCGTATCAGCTTGTCGGCGCGGCTTGAGAGCACGGGTCCTCCTGGCCCCGAGTGCTTTGGCCCGCGCATCATGAACGAGCCATCCGTGAAGGGCTTCCAGCTCGCAAGAGGCACCAAGAGCTACAATGGTAGCACCAAGCCTGAAGATTGGCTCAATGATTATGTCACCGCGGTCCACATTGCGGGTGGCAACAGGAGATGGGCGGTGCGCTATGTGCCGCAGATGCTAGAGGGTCCAGCTCGCACTTGGCTCAACAACTTGCCCAAGCACAGCATCAACTGCTGGCTGGACTTCTCGGACGCCTTCGTCAGCAACTTCACCAGCACCTACAAGAGGCCGAATAGGCCACAGCAGTTGTCGGCTTGCCGGCAGCGAGAAGACGAGACAGACCGCGAGTACCTTACTCGGTGGAGCACCCTGAGGAACACTTGTGAGGGTGTGAATGAAGCACAGGCCATCACTTGGTTTGCGCAGGGTTGCCGACATGGCAGCATGCTTTGGCAGAGATTGCAGAGGGAGATGCCGAACACCTTGGCCGAGACCATCAAGATTGCGGATCAGTACGCACTCGGCGATCCCACTCAGCCACTGATGGATTCCTCTGAGCCGAGAAGAAATTTCAACAGCAGCAAGCGCAACGAGTTCCGCAACAAGCGCCGAGTAGATACTCGGTATGATCCCGAAGAGGTGAATGAAGTGAATGTCGGAGGCGGTGGTGGCCAAAGGCAGAAACCTGCTGGAGCCTACGGGCAGAACCAGAACCAGGGCCAAGGCAACAAGAAACCGTTCCGCACTGCGCAGCCGGGTAGCGGGAACTCCGAGCAGCCGAAGAAGTTTGTCTTTGATGACATGAAGGATGGTCCGTGTAGCTTCCACACTCACCACCCCTCAAGGCCTGCTAACCACACTACTCGGCAGTGCGAGTGGTGGGATGTGATCAAGAGTGATGGCTTGCCTCCTCCTCCTCCTCTGCCAGCTGCCAATGCTACTGTTCAGCCTACTCGCGCTCCCGCAACTCGGCCGCCAGTCTACCCGAGAAGAGAGAATGTCAACCAGGTGGCTTTAGGAGCCAACCGGAACTTCAACAACGAGAGATACCGCAACAACAACAACAACTACAACCGCAACAACAACAACAGAGGCAACAACAACTATCAGGGCAACAACAATGGCAACAATGGCAACAATGGGGGCAATGGCTCCAACCAGTACCAAGAGCACCATGAGAGCTATATGATCTTCACTTCTGAGGCAGTCGACAAGCAGTCACAGCACAGGCGAGCCATGGAGGTCAATGCAGTGATTCCGGCTGTCCCTCACTACATGTATTGGTGTGACCAGGAGATCAGGTGGACTCGGGCAGATCACCCCAAGGTGATGCCCAATCCGGGTACCTATGCTTTGGTGCTGGATCCTACCTTCCTGGGCCCCGAGAAGAATGTGAGGTTCAGCAAGGTGCTGATCGACAACGGCAGCAGCATCAACATTGTGTACAAGGACACACTCGAGAAGCTTGGCCTGGCCGAGAACATGATGCTGCCCAGCAAGACCACTTTCCATGGCATTGTGCCCGGGATCTCATGCAACCCGATTGGCCGAGTGTGGATTGATGTGCTATTCGGTACTCGGGAGAACTGCCGCACTGAGCGCCTGCAGTTTGAAGTGGTGGATCATCAGAGCCCTTATCATGCTCTACTCGGCAGGCCTACTCTGAGCAAGTTCATGGCCTCTACCCATGTGGCTTATCTGAAGATGAAGATCCCCGGTCCCAATGGCATCATCACCATCTCGGGAGATTACAAGAAGTCCATGGAGTGTGCCTCTGCTAGCTCCCAGCTGGCGGAGTCAATGGTGATTGCTGCCGAGAAGAACAAGATGTACGAGGTGGTGGCCATGGCTCAGTCCGCACAAGCTGGCGCACAAGGTGTGCCGAGTACTCAGCATGGTACTGCTTTCCAAGCTGCCAAGGAGACCAAGACAGTTCAGGTTGACCCCGAGTTCCCGGAGCGTGTGGCCATCATTGGTTCCGGGTTGGAGGAGAAATAGGAAAGCGCGCTCATCCACTTCCTCCGTGAGAATCGGGATGTTTTCGCCTGGACCAATGAAGATCTACCAGGAGTCCCGAGGGAGTTGGTTGAGCACTCTTTGCATGTGCGTCCTGACGCCAAGCCCGTGAAGCAGGCTTTGCGCCGTTTCGGGGATGAGAGAAGGAAGGCCATCGGTGATCAAATCACCAAGCTGCTGATCAGTAACTTCATCATGGAAGTGCTGCACCCGGACTGGTTAGCCAACCCGGTCATGGTCGAGAAGAAAAAGGAAGATCCCAAGGCTGCCACTGCATGGCGCATGTGCGTCGACTACACCGACTTGAACAAGGCATGCCCCAAGGATCCTTTCCCGCTACCTCGCATCGATCAGGTGATCGATTCCACTGCCGGCTGTGAACTGTTGTCTTTCATAGATGCCTACTCTGGTTTCCACCAGATTGCACTCAACCCTGCTGATCAAATAAAGACTGCTTTCATTACCCCGTACGGGGCTTATTGCTATCGTGTCATGTGTTTTGGCCTGAGGAATGCGGGTGCAACCTATCAGAGATGCATGCAGAAATGCTTGCATGACCAGCTCGGCAAGAATGTGCAGGTGTACGTAGATGACATTGTCATCAAAACGAATAAAACACATACTCTGCTTGCCGACTTGGAGGAAACCTTTGCTAACCTACGCAGGTACAAAATGAAACTGAATCCGAGTAAGTGTACCTTTGGTGTACCAGCTGGAAAGCTACTCGGTTTTCTGGTTTCTAGTCGGGGCATTGAAGCCAATCCGTCTAAGATAAAAGCTATTGAGAGCATGTCTTTGCCGAGATCATTAAAGGATGTGCAGAAGTTCACGGGTTGTCTGGCATCTCTGAGCCGTTTTCTGGGCCGAATGGGCGAGAAGGCTTTGCCTCTGTACCAGCTGATGAAGAAAAGCGACAAGTTTGTCTGGACTCCGCAAGCGGACGTGGCATTCAATGAGCTGAAAGCAATGTTGGCTAGCGCTCCCGTCTTGGCTAGTCCGCTACCCAAGGAGCCTATGCTGCTGTATATTGCCGCGACTAACCGAGTAGTCAGCGTGGTGATAGTGGTGGAGCGAGAAGAAGAGGGCAAGAGTGTGCAGCGCCCAGTCTATTATCTCAGTGAAGTGCTGTCCAGTTCCAAGCAAAACTATCCACATTACCAGAAGATGACATATGGTGTGTACCTGGGCGCCAGGAAGCTGAAACATTACTTCCAGGAGCATCCCATCACTGTTGTGAGCTCAGCTCCCATCTCGGACATCATGGGTAACAAGGAGGCGAGTGGCAGAGTAGCCAAGTGGGCGATTGAGCTAGCCGCGTACGCTCCCGCGTATACGAGAAGAGAAGCAATCAAGTCTCAGGTACTGGCGGAATTTCTTGTGGAGAGCATCGCGCATCGCCCTCGTTTTCGTCCTCATCCTCGTCGACTGCTACTCGGTCTCACCCCAAGATGACCAGAAGGAGATATCAATCAAGTTCTACCCTGTCGAGTAGAAGGTTTGGCCCGAGTACAATTGGCGGGAACCTTTGGCGGGAAACTACTCGGGCAGGAAGTCAAAGGAGCCGTTCTGAAACAGGATCCCGCGTATCCTGGGTCCGTACTTGGCAGCATTCGAACTACTGTTCACGTGGGGACGGCCTGCCTGACAGTGACAGCATGGAAGCAGGCCGTGGCAGGATAAGGGGGGCCTACTCTGTGCCTAGGTACAATGATACCAGTCTGTCCCCTAGTTTTGCCCAACGACTTTACAGAAGCAGACAAGATCAACGACCAAAGCTGTCAGCGGGTACTCGGAGAAAGGACAGTGTGCACACTATGTCGACACTTGTCTAAGATTTGGACGTATCCGGCTGGGCACCGTGTATATAAGGTGCCCCGCCGCCTCCTGCGCGAGGCATGCTCCCATAGACGTACTCACTGGCTCATAGTGAACCCTAGAAACCCTAAGTTCTTAACCTAGCTCTACTCGGAGAAGGGCAAGGGCCTACTCGGTAGCGATACCATTTGTACTGTTTCTACTCGGAGAGACATCGTAATACATAGAGAAAGGCAGGAGTAGGGGTTTTACCTCCTCACGAGGGCCCTGAACCTGGGTACATCGTGTTGTTTGTGTTGTTTGGATCTTACCTCACGCGGCTACTCGTCGCGTGATCCCTCCCCGGACACCTCCAGCGTCCATCGTCCCCACATCTTTAGCCATCCCATGGCATCTGCCGTGACACCACCACGACAGTTGGCGCCCACCGTGGGGCAACCAGCGGCGCTGGTTGGAGTTTCTGTTCGGACGGGATCTTCATCAGCGGAGCGCGTAGTTTGTGGCCTTGTCCACAGATTCGGCTCCTTCGACTTCGTCACCGACAACGCCGGCTGTTTCGGCGGCAAGGCCATGCCGGAGGGCGGCTCGGTGATCTCCTTCGGCTCTCACCTCGTCTACGTCGCCACCGTCGCCAACAGCGCCTACCCCGAGCTGGTGCAGGACGCGGAGGATCCTCCCGCGGTGGTTGCAGCTCGCGGAAGGCCGGCACGCAGCTCTGCATGCTGCGCTGAGGTGATGGTGACGGGCTTGGCGGCGAACGCTGGCGCAGCTGCTACTGGCGCTGCGGCCGTCGTCGAGGAGGTTGACGACCCGCCTGCTGGTGGCAGGACCCACCGGCCCTACGAGAAGGAGAGCAACCTGTCGCCTTCCACGTCTACGGTCATCCCCGCGTCTGCTGCGTGAACCGGCATGCCCACGCCCACCGACGTCGAGCTCCTAGCCGCAAGGGAGCAGCTCGAGCGGCAACGCCAGGAGCTGCTCGCCGAGCAGGCGGAGTTGGAGAAGATCAGGCTTGAGCTGAGTTTGGACCAGCTCGAGTACAACAAGGCTCACGGCTTCACGCCGGTGGCCAGGAGGCCCAGCAGGGTAGGCGCTACGCGGCGCAACCTGGGCGCCGAGATGGCGACTGTTGCGGAGGAGCCCGCGCAGTCCGCCACTGCGAACACCTTCACAAGGCCGAGGTACAGCACGCCCGCCAAGACGCTGCGAGCTGCGCAAGCTGTGGCTGCCGAGTTGCCGCGCCTAGATGGAGAGGCGCGTCTCAGGCAACAAGAGAGGCTCAATGAGCTGGTGTTGGAGGCCGCCAGGCAGAACGAGGAGTTCCGGAAGGCCAACCCGGGAGCTGGAGCTTCGCAGGTGGTTCACTCGCATGCGGCAAGATCTAACGATCAAGCCTCATCTCCGCATCCGAGCCGCGAGAAGAGCCGCAGCGGGCGTTCGGGTAGAGACAGGCAGATGCAGGTGTATGACCCGGCTGCTGCCGCGAAACAGGTTGCTGTGCCGCAGCAGCCCGGGCAGGAACACAACACTGCAAGAGCAGGCTCTCAAGCCCATCAAGCTCAAAGCCGTGTCCGAGAAGCCGCGCGTCCGGGTACTTCTCGGCAACCCGCAGCTCCGCCTACTCGGCAGAGGCAGCAGCCGCGCCCAGTGGCACCAGTCGCCAACCCGGTGGAGCAGCCTGCAGCTATGCAGGTGGATAGGTATGATGATGGCTACTCGGCTATGGAGATGGCTGGCTATGACATCCATGACCGTGTCGGTGTACGTAGATGACATTGTCATCAAAACGAATAAAACACATACTCTGCTTGCCGACTTGGAGGAAACCTTTGCTAACCTACGCAGGTACAAAATGAAACTGAATCCGAGTAAGTGTACCTTTGGTGTACCAGCTGGAAAGCTACTCGGTTTTCTGGTTTCTAGTCGGGGCATTGAAGCCAATCCGTCTAAGATAAAAGCTATTGAGAGCATGTCTTTGCCGAGATCATTAAAGGATGTGCAGAAGTTCACGGGTTGTCTGGCATCTCTGAGCCGTTTTCTGGGCCGAATGGGCGAGAAGGCTTTGCCTCTGTACCAGCTGATGAAGAAAAGCGACAAGTTTGTCTGGACTCCGCAAGCGGACGTGGCATTCAATGAGCTGAAAGCAATGTTGGCTAGCGCTCCCGTCTTGGCTAGTCCGCTACCCAAGGAGCCTATGCTGCTGTATATTGCCGCGACTAACCGAGTAGTCAGCGTGGTGATAGTGGTGGAGCGAGAAGAAGAGGGCAAGAGTGTGCAGCGCCCAGTCTATTATCTCAGTGAAGTGCTGTCCAGTTCCAAGCAAAACTATCCACATTACCAGAAGATGACATATGGTGTGTACCTGGGCGCCAGGAAGCTGAAACATTACTTCCAGGAGCATCCCATCACTGTTGTGAGCTCAGCTCCCATCTCGGACATCATGGGTAACAAGGAGGCGAGTGGCAGAGTAGCCAAGTGGGCGATTGAGCTAGCCGCGTACGCTCCCGCGTATACGAGAAGAGAAGCAATCAAGTCTCAGGTACTGGCGGAATTTATACGAGAAGAGAGGGCTCTGCTCTTGCTGCTATAAAAAGGTAGCCGAGGTTCTCTAAATCGCACCACACGATGAGCTTCATTTTCCAGTTAATCAAAGACTTCTTCAGGGAGTATGTCTCCCTGCTGGAGCGAGCAAATTTCTTGGAGCACGTGCTTATCGTGCTACTCTTCAGTGTTTGCCTAGTGGGATCAGTCACGGTGATCCTGTTAGCCATGATCTTTGCAGCCTGGGACATCCATGACTGGTGGTCTGGCGCCAGGAGTGATACCGCGATGGAAGAAGGACGAGCAGTGGCGCCGGTGGCTGCGGTTGTGGAGGTCCAAGCTGGCGGCACAAGGTCAGGAAGACTAGAGGGGCTTCGCCGTCGCCTGACTTGGTGTTCAGCGTCAGGTGAGACTGGCTCACCTTCAGACCGGGTTCCAGCCAGCGAGGGCTAGGCAATGTTAGTGCCTACACCAGAGTAGGTGTAGTGGTCTGTGTTTGGAAACAGACTTGTATCTTACTTTCTGAAACTTTCATTAGTCTGGTGCAATGTTATCCCTTGAATCATGTATCCCTTTGAAGTTCCAGTGAAAAATTGTAGCTCTGAAGTGATTCTTCTTCTGCTTCTGGGTGTTGTGAAAAAACAGAGGGATATGGGTGCACTAACTTGTTAACATGTTGAAACACTGGTGCCAAAAGGTAAAAAGGAAAGTTTTTCATACTGATAAAGAGAGTTGTGAAAAACTACTCAATCAGAACAAAGCAAGACAATCCAACAAACACAATTCATTTAACAAACAGCACACAATCAAAGGCAAACCAGGTATTTTAAGCACAATCAAACGTCTAGAATCGATGAAGAACGGGTAGCAAAAACAACTGAGCAAAACCTATCGATTCCTATGGGGCTGGGTCGACAAAAAGGATTGTTGAAGCCTTCTCTTTATCTCATCTTGATGTTGAGGTCTTCTGAAGGAAGCTTCTTTTTCTTCGGGTTGTCAACTACTAAAGTCTTCTCGGGACAT
This sequence comes from Alopecurus myosuroides, assembly GCA_028641055.1. Classification (NCBI taxonomy): domain Eukaryota; kingdom Viridiplantae; phylum Streptophyta; class Magnoliopsida; order Poales; family Poaceae; genus Alopecurus; species Alopecurus myosuroides. The sequence continues at coordinate 161,188,270 of CM054060.1, read as the reverse complement.
CGCCAAGTATGTAATTTTTTATAGAGAAAAATAACAGAAGAAAACTTTTTGATGTACTTTTAAATGAAAACCAAAATTTTATAAACCCATGTTTATTTATTTACCAAACCCCTTTTTAGCCATAAAAACAAAAGGCAATAAGATATGTTTACTATTTTCTCTGGTTTTCTTCAAAAGTTTGTTTTATAAACAAGTCAATGGTTTTTGAAAGTATAAGAAAAATGGAAACCATTCTTAGGTTTTTATAGTTTTTACCAAAATAGTTTTGTTTTTCCTATCTGACGTCCATGCTAAACTAAGGTCTCCTAAAGTCAGGATGGCTCTGATACCAACTCTGTGGGGACCCCAGACTAGCAGTCCGAGACCTCCAGTATGCATACATTCACGATCCCATGATCTGTTAGTCGTGAACAACATACTCGAGCTGGCGTTGCAGATTACAACATCCACTACACGAATACACGGCTTACACAACTGGTCACTTGACTCAGTTGAAAACAACTGCCACGCAGGGCAGGAACACACACTTAAAAACAGCGGAAGACTGCAAAACACACTCGTGGTAAACCCAAGTCACGCCTTGACTACCTACAGGCTACTGACTCGGAGACGTTCCTAGTTCGCGCAGCCGTCAGCGACACCATCTTCTTCAGGCTCTCCGGGTTTCTGCTCAAAGTCTGGCTAAGACAATAGCCAGGGACGAAACCATTCATGAGTACGTTTGAATGTACTCCTGCAAGTCACCCTAAATGAAAGCTAAACATGCAAGTATGCAGATATAAAAGTAGTAGGAAGGCTTTAATTAGGGCTCAACTAGCCATGATGAATTTAAGACTCATCATAGTTGCACAAGTTTTATTCTCCTTTGTTGAAGAAGATACTTCAAAAGATATTTCATTTCTCTTGTAGATAAAACATGTCCACAAGGTTTTTATAAAACATTCTAGATAAAGAAAACATTCCTCTTTGCAAAACTTCTTGGAAAAACACATCTTTAAGATCATCATTTATCCGGTACCTCAAAGGTACAATCATTCCCTTTCAACGTACCTCCCAGGTACAAGTTCCGAAACACTTTTCCAGCTTTTTGAAAACATTGACACAATACTAGCTACATGGCCATTCAACTGCCCATATCCGAGGGCGCGGCTATTCTGAATAGTTTTACTCTGCAGAGGTGTACACAATCCACAAGATCCAGTACATCCGCCGTGAACAACCACGGACTGTCCGAGACAGTATGCAAACATCGGATAACTGGTCCTAACCATCCACTATGTCAGTGCTAGTAAATGACTACCTCCTCAACTGGGTTTGTTCTCCCCGGCACCGAGTGAGTCAGCTGTATCGATCCGGTTTCCCCTGACAACACACCGCCATGGCAGGAGACCCAATTGCTGCAACCGGTGGCGAACTTAATCCCCACACTCTGAATGTCCCATTCTCCCTCCTGGCGACAATTCGGTTCGGGGGACTCTAACCCCTATAGCACATTGAGGTAGACATGGGCTAACACCGACAAGCAATTAGCTAGACCCCGTTCCCATATTGAGGTAGTGTGGCAGCACGGCTTGGTTGTCCGGCGAAGACTAGGTTATGTGTCATTTTTGGAAAACAAGTCGAAAACCTTTCCTTCTTCTCAAACCTCCCTCGGACAAGGTCCCACCTTTCCTCGGGTTTTTTCCAATCTTTTGCTTTCCAAAACATCAAGTTAAAATGTCCACTAGGGGACTTAAGTTGATTAAGTGATGATAATAAAATATCTAAAAGGCTTGGTAACACCAAGATTATATAGTGGATATAGCATATTAGATACATAAAATGGATAGTGGTATATTCCACTTAAAAGAATAGTTTTTGAATCAAACTTTTGTAAAACTTCAGAAGTAAAACATGCATGATAGATAAATGATAAGTAAAACAACAGCAAGCATTTAGAATGGCTTGCCTTGGCACTGGTCTTGGTCTTGCTCTTGAAATAAACAAGAGTTGCAATAAAAACCTCTCCGGGAAATAATACCGTCTTCGTTATCTAACGTCGTAAACATAAAAAGGAAAACACCCAATCAGAACCAAACAAAGGCAAGCACTTGATTAATTTTAAACATACAGCAAGCATTTCATCAAACAAGTACACTCACAAACAAAAATACTAGGGTGCACACCAACAAGCAAAACATGCACAGACAACCCACATGAATGGCACTAGAATTAATGTTATGGATCCTCAACCAAAATGGCATGGGTCCAGTGGGTGTGACACTCTCATATCATGATCAATTAAGGTTGAATGATTCTCTGGTCATTCATGAGGATGAGAAAAATAACAAGAAAACAACCTAGGAACACATACACATGCATAGGAAAATATTATCAAGCAATACTACAAGCCCATAGTAACACATGCTTTTCTAATCATGGAGAATTACTATAACCAGTACCTAAGCAACCTAATAACAGAGACAAAACCATACCAAAAATACCATGGCATCACTCAATGCATCAAAAATAATCATGGAGCAAAACAACTATTAAAACTAGACATGAAAAAGGGCTATTTAGACAAGCAGACATGCATAACCACAAGAGATCATTAAACATGATTTATTCTAACATGATGGATCTGTAAGATGGAATCCAAATAACAGAGAAAATAACACCTAAATATGCTAGTATCAAAATAACAATCTAATCAATTTATCAAAAACTAAGCATGCAAACAACAACTTTATGGCAGAAATCACCTAGAACTAGCATGGCATGCCAAAATTATCTAGAGCTCACTCAAGCATGCAAGCAAGTATAATATGGTAAAAAAACAGTAGCTATTCTAGGGAAAACAATACTAAAGCACTTATGAAAATCATCATACCCATAAGAAGAAATACAAGATTTATCCTAATATTACAAGGAAAACAACCCTATGGAAAAATACTACAACAACATGCTCTTCACACACATTTTCCTAAAATGATCATGACACACTCAAAACACCAATAAAACATGTATTGATACCCTACACATTCTAGGAATCAATTTTATAACCAAATAATATAACACACAATTTTAAATAAGGGCATAGCAATAAAATGCAGAAAAGAGCTAAACACTAAATATTGCACCAATCCTATTCTGTAACTCCTAACAACATGAAAATCTAGTATAATGTGCTCCTAGTCATTATAAAACCAACACAATTGGATTCACATCAAAATTCACCACCAATAAAATTAAACAATTCACAGAAGTGCTCTCTGGCCTAAAAACTAACATGCATGCCATTTCCACATCACAACTCAAGTCAACACAAGGTAAATTCCCTCAGATAGATATTAACAAGAGCTAATCAGAAAAGTTGAGTTTGCATGATTTGGATACTTAAAACAAAAGTTATTAAGGAAATGGTGTTAATGAGTGTCTCTGCCATTTATTTTATTTCTCCTAAAATACAGCACAAAAACTAGATCTGCAAGTTGGATATGGTTAAGAAAATGTAGATCTATCACTGTGATTTTTAGTTTGGCAAGTTTTACTCATTTGCATTTTTGTTTCGATTTAAAGTAAAGCACCAGATCTGGATCTCCAGGAAAAAGAAAAAGAAACAACCTTCAGAGGAGAAACAGGCCAGATCTGAGAGTTGGGCCAGCCTGCTAGGCGCTCTCCCGCGCGGGAAGAGTTTAAACACGAGGCTGGGCTTCGGCTAGGCCAAGACCAACAGCCAAGGTTGAGGCGAAACGGTAAGCTGCCGACGGATCAAGATCCGACGACCGAGAAGGGGCCACGTCGACCGGCGCCGGCGTCGACCATTAGACGCGGCGGAGTCCGCCTCCCGACGGCGGCAGGAGGCAGCGAGCTCGTCGCAGGTGGCGCTAAGGCTCACCAGCAAGCGCAGCTTGCACCAGGAGACTTGCGGAGACGTCGTGAGTCCATTGCCACCACCTGCGCTTGACGGGAATGACGGGAGCAAGGTCGCCGCTGGGGATCCGCGGCGGCGAACCGGGGTCGAGGTTGGCGGCGCTCCTGCAATAGGTGGAAATGCAAATTGAGAGAGGATCGAGCAGTGCGAGTATCCAAGGAAGGAAGGGAAGGGAATTTCCGGGCCATAGACGTCCAGTGCTTGGAGCTTGACGAGAAGGTCACCGGCGGCCATGCCGTGCTCGATGTCGGCGAACCAGACACGAGCGAGGGGGCTTTTGATGCAGTACTACGATTAGGGATGTGGGGAGGTGGTGCGAACGAGTGGAACACAAATAGGGGGATTAGAAAAGCCTGGCCGCAGAGCTCGGTGGACGGCGCCCATGGCGACCATGGCGGCTCGGTTGCAGGCATCAATGAGGGAGGGAGCGGCTTCCAGGGCGCATGGTATACTAAGGTGATCCTCCGGGGAGAGAAGAAAGGGGAAGAGGAAGCTTGAGGCGAGTGGGAGCCGAATGATGTTGTCGGCACTCGCAGGTGTTCGACAGGGACCAGAGGAAGAAGGAGAGTGAGGTGGGGCGAGTGAGGGGCACGGGCGTGATCATGGATGTCCCGTGAGGCTTGTAGACAAGGAGAGGTGTCGAGGAGCAATGCCCACGCGTTGGAACACGGGCGACGTGTCGTGGACGTCCTGGGCGCCATGGCCAGCGCATGAGCAAGGAAGAAGAGGACAAGGGGAGGGGGTATGCACTTGCCAGGCAGTCACGAGGGTCTAGAGGGGTCTGGTGGCGCAAGGGTTGCTTCAGTGAGGTACTGTGGAGGTGGAGTAGAAAGAATGGGGTGGTGATCACCATCCTTGTCTTCATGTGGATGGATGAGCTAGAGGGAGAGAGAGAGAGATGGGTGGGTAGACCATGTCCAGGAGGTGAAGCAAGATGTTTACTACTGCCCAGGACAAGAGAGAGGTGGATAGGGTCCAATAATTGATCAAAACATGTGTGAAAACAACCATGTCCAAAATAACCAGAAGTGGTTTTTGATTTTTTTCACAAATAATTTGAATAGAACATGTGTGCAAAATCATGTCCATTGGATAGAGAATAAAAATTGGAGTCTAGGGGTGGTGGTCTCAAGAGTTTTTGAAAATATTTCTTTCACAAAATTTTGGAATTTAAAAAATGGCAGAAACTGTTTTTAAATGTTTTCTCCAAAATTTTCAAAACAACTTGCAAATGTTTTTCCATAAATAAGTCCCACATGACCATAGGCATGTTGGGTAATTTTTCCAAGATTTTAGGAAATACTTTTCTTCACAAAATATTTTAAAGTTCATTTCTGGCCTTTTGGAAAATGGAAAATGATAAATAGTAAAATGCTTTTAAAACCAATATTTTTGAGTTGGGATGAGATAGTACATAGTATAGGTCTCAAAAGTGATTTTTAATAAGCAACTCTTTTGAAAATATTTGAGACACCAAGTGGAAAGATGGTGAAAACATGAGTTTATTTAATAGGATAAAACCCATGAGAGAAGAATAATTAAATGGCCTTTGGAAAATAAATAGACCATATGGAGGTGATTTATAGGTCATGAAGATGACAAGGGTAGGTTCATTGGGCCTGAAAACAATAAGGAGGGATTTGGAGTAACATGGACAAAGTGCTTCATAAAAAGGTGATATGATCATTATTTTTGGGGATGCCTTCAATAGGACTTTGATAGATGGTACCAAAGGGTTTCAATATCCAAGATAACACCATGGATAGATAGCATAGACATATGCAAAGAAATGTATGATGGTGCATTGATGATTAGATCAAGATTGTCAAAGAAGCCTGTCTCCAAAATTGGAGATTTTTAAGAAAACAGAAGATGACATGGGCATGAGATGGAATCTGGTATTGATGTTTAATCTTGATATTATTAGGTTTTATTATCTTTTAAAACATCACACACTTATCAGCAAACAGTAATAAATACTTGAAAGCAAACACAAGATAAAATCACACAACAAGCAGATAAAATAACAAGTCACACCAGATCACTCAAGCAACTGAGTTCTTCAAATTAATTACCAGGTGTTTCTCTCAAGTGTTAACTTTAGGTAGTGATCAATACACACCATGACAAGAGGGTTCTATAAATAGATTCATCTCAAAAGTTGTTATTTCCAAAAGAATATAATTGAGGAGAAAACACAGGGGTAACATAGTACCCTCTTATAGTTTTTGCAAAAGAAGGAAGCGAGAAGGAGTTTTTGAAATACTTTTGCAAAAAGGATCTTGTTTGAAAACAGGTTGGAGATGATTAGCTCCAAAATAACTTTCAAAAAGTTTTGGAAATTATCTTTGGTTTTTCTCAAAACTAGGCCTTTGGGTTTCTTCCCCAATCCAAACATTTTCAAAAAGGTTTTTTGCCAAAAGAGTGTGATGGATGAAGATGATAAGATTTATTGTCATGACTTGATCACAAGAGTTGTGCTTTAAGAAAGTTATGATCATTGGTTTTAATGTTAGGTGTTATCAAACACAACCACAAACACAATCAACAAGCAAACAGAAACGAAACACAAGCATTAGTCAAACATATTAAAAAGTTTTTGTTGGCCCTGATTTTTGGGTTATTGAAAACAAGTTTTCCTGTCTTCCAGAAATTAGGCTGTTACAAGAAAGAAAACTATATTATTTTCTTTTGAAGTATCTTCTTCAACAAAGATACAAAGATTTTTTTAAAAAGAAACTATGATATATTTTTCAAATACCATGGATAGTGAACCCTATGTATAGCCTACCTACTCCACTATATAAGCATACTTGCATCTTTGGTAAGCTACATGATGGGTGTCTTGCTGAGTACATTCAAATGTACTCATATTGGTTTCGTCCCTGATATTTACTTGCCAAACTTCGAGAAGGAGTCTCAGGAGGAGATCTACGAGGAGGAGTACTGCGCTGATGGACTTGCGAACTAGGATCGTCTCCCGGTCAGCAGCATGTAGGTTAAGGCGTGACTTGGGCTCTACTACGTTTGTGTGTTTTAGTCTTCCGCCATGTGTGTTGTGTGTTTGCCCTGCGTGACAATTGTGTTAAACTTGGTCATGTGACCATGTCCATTTTGTAAGTGTTTTATGTAATCGTGTAATGGATATTGTATATGTGTACCAACTTGATATGTTGGTCACGACTGGCGTGATCTAGGATCGTGAATGTATACATATCAGAAGTGTCCTTGAACAGTAGTTCTGGGGTTCTTACATAGGAGTTGGAGAGGGACTCTCTTCTTAGCAAGTGACAGATCAATTAGCACATAGGGTCTCTTCTTGGAGTGCACAGAGGGAGCATACAGGTCAGGCGAGGGAGGTGCAATGATGGCCTAACATGAAACATGAGAGTACGATAAGCAAGATGGTGAAAGCGCATGGTGCCCCCATATGTGGTTTTGGTAATTAATGACAATCCTTATGGAATAATGTTTGCATTGAGTTATCCTTGAAAGATCTTGTCCATAGGAAAGAATGGAGTTCATGTGTTGAACTCTATTAGCTTCCTTGATAGCCATTGTTATATTCAAGGATTTATATGAAGAATGGTCATGGCTTGAGTTGAGCTTATTGCTAGTGTCTCTTGAAGAAAAGGATTAGGTGATCTTTCATTATTATCTTCAAGACATCATCATTTGAAGTGAGACGCAAAGATACAAGGTTGATCAATCAAGTGATCAACACACAAAGCTACAAGATGTACCAAGTGGGATTGTGTATCCCGTGGTATGGTAAGAATTTGATCATATAGCTTTGTGAACTAACCCATGATATGTGTGTGTGGCATCTCTATGTGTGGTTATGTATCTTTCCATGGGCATGAACCAAAAGGAAGTTTTCATATAGCCCTTGGTCTATGTTGTCGTCAAGCGGTGTTCATCGTCAAGCTTGACGTGGAAGCTCAAGTGAAGCATCTAGAAGAAATCCTATGCTTTATGCTTGCTACCCATTTGGAGTTTCTGGCCTCGTGAAGATTTTCTATTAGGGGTCTCTCCCATAATGGTGTATGGGGGAGCTATCCTCTCCCATAGTGGTGTACGGGGGAGGAAAACTTGCAAGTCTCCATCAAGCGGAGCATGTGCTAGCAAGCACGATCAAGAAAGAAGATCCAACTTGAGAGAGTCAAGATCGTCATCATCTAGCTCAAGTGGAATTCTCAACTCAAAGGTATAATCTTTATAGGTTTTCTATTTTACCGGTCTCATGCCTTTGGGAGACCGGGTTATAGGATAGATAGTCGTACTATCAAGAGGGCCTCTTAAGTGAGTAACTTGATCGAATCGTTTTGGAGAGCTCAAACCTTTGCATACTTGGCGTATCATATTTCTTGCTTCTTATTTGGCTTTTGTCTCCTTTGGGTTTTAGTTCTTATCGTGATCTTCATGACAAGCCTTGGTTTCTTGAAAACGGTTTTGGTAAGAAAAACTTGTTGCGTTTTCGGTGGTGAAAATATCCGGTTCAGCTTTGAGAATGTTTCCACACCTTCCATGTGTGGTAACTTCTCCATTCATTTTTTTCGATACTCCTTGCTGTTATCTTTCCAACCCAATTGGATTCACCTCTTTCGGAGTTCATTCGCAAAAGTTATGTTTGTTTTGGTGATGGAGGTTTTACCGGTTGTTCCTTTTAGAGAGGTTAAACCTTTCTACATCTGGTTTTAATTTCCATTGTTGGTCAGTGATGTTTCTCTGCATGATCTTGTAGAGTTTTTCGTTTCAAACTCAACGAACCAAAGATCATCAAAAACGGAGTCCGGACGCAAAAGTTATGAACTTTTTAGGGCCGGAATCTCCGGCTATCCGGAGTCTCGGGTGTTCAGTCCGGAGTCTCCGAACCAAAAACACCCCCAGGGGTTGCTCCAATGGTGTCACCCACTGTATAGGGTCCGGAGAGTGTCCGGAGTCTCCGGTTCAGGCCGGAGTCTCCGCTCTTCAGGACGGAGTCTCCTGTGTGGATCTTTTTCTGTGTAGGAACCCGTGTTTGCGAGTCTGGTGTCACCCACTGGACTCACATCGGAGACTTACCGGAGATACACCGGAGTCTCCGGTGTGAGTTTTCCTGCAAAGACTCTTTTTTCGTGGGTACCTATAAAAGGCCCCCTTTCTTCCCCCAAAGAGCTAGGTCTTCCAAGAATGAATTTTTCCCCTCTCTCTCCTCCATTGTTGACCTTGGAAAGCTTGCCCTTCTCTCAATTCCTCCCATGATTCTTGCATATCTTTGTGGGAAAAGAGAGAGGAGATCTAGATCTAAATTTCCACCAATCCATCTTCCTTCTTATTGAAGGAAACCTAGTAGATCTTGATCTTGGAGTTCTTGGTGTTTCTCCTCCATTGTTCTTCCTCTCTTGTTCCCCATAAGCATTTGTTGCTTTGTTGGAATTTGAGAGTGAATGATTTGAGCACTTGTTCTCTTGCCATTTGCATCGGTTGCATTGGTTTGCTCTCTCCACGAGGATTTGTGGAAGTGAAAGTTCGTTAGATTGTTACTCTTGGGTCTTGGACCCTAGATGACTTTGTGGTGTTCTTGGGAGCCTCCAATTGAGTTTTGGATGTGTGCCCCAAGATTGTGGTGACACCGAGAGCCTCCAATTAAGTTGTGGATGCGTGCCTCGGGTTTGAAGATTGCCAATAGTGGAAGGTGAACTAGACCTTTGTGGCGTGGTTCATCGGATAATAGGGTGAGGCCTTTGTGGCGTTGAGTAGGCCTTTGTGGCGAGCTCACACCCTTCCAACAAGACGTACTCCCTTAACAAGGAGGAACTCATGAATACATCATCGTCTCCGTGTGCCTCGGTTATTTCTATACCCGAGCTCTTTACTTATGCAATTTACATTGTGATAGCCTTCGCGTTTGAAGTTATATATCTTGCTATCACCTTGTTACTTTTATTGCTTAGCATAAGTTGTTTGCGCACTTACTTTAGCCTAGAATATTTAGGTTGTATGCTTGTTAATTTAAACACCTAGTTTATTTCCGCATTTAGCAAGACTTAACCGGAAGTTTTAATCGCCTATTCACCCCTCCTCTAGGCGACATCGTTGCACGTTCAATTGGTATCAGAGCGTCGTCTCTCTATTAGGCTTTACATCCTAGAGAGTACGTTGTCGTTTAGGGAAATAGAGCACGATCCCGCTTTTATATTCTATGGTAGGAATTATGATGTTTGGAAAATTTGCATTCTTAATTTTCTTACGGACATGGGTCCAAACTATGTAAGGAGAATTGTAGATATGGATTTCCTCCTCCAAATGATTCTCAAGATTTATCTTTAGAGGATGAGGAAAACTCTTATCTCGATACTCTTGTATCTAATGGTCTCTTGTGTGTTTTGAGCGATGTAGTCATTGAATCAATCAAGCCTTTTCGGAACGCTCGTGAGTTATGTACAAAACTTCAAGATATATATGATGTGTCCAACATTATTGAGGATGATTGTTCTCCATCCACTTCTGGCCGTGATAAGTTCACATCTTTATCCACTCCACCAACATGTTATTTGTCACAAGGTAATGATATGGTGAGTGGTGATAGAAATTGCATTGTAGATAGTGAATTTACTATTGAGTATACTTCTTCTCTATCTCATTGCAATATTCTATCTTTGGACTTAATATCTTCTAGCACTCAAAATTCCTTACATGCTAGTATTGATAGTCCTTGCATATCATGTAATAGTTTTTCAACTAAATCTCATGATGATATGCTTCCTATGTCTTGTTTTCATGAAGACAATGCTTCCATTTCCTCTAGTACTTGTGTGGCTAACAATATAGAGGAATCCCACTTTTTGCTGGAACAAGACATGGACCTTAATGGTGCTTCAAGTAAATCTTCATCGCCGTTGTCCATTTCTCATATGTGCCTTACGGCTAAGGATTCAAAGGTATCGCCACCTTTGGAACCCTCTACATCTTGTGATGATGAGGATGAGGATTTATTTTATGGAGAGGAGGATGTGGTCTCTTTAATGGAGAAGGGTGAGTTGGTTCTTCTTGTTCTCCCTAAAGGTAGTAAAGCTATCACTTCTTTGGGTGAAATTTTGGCTTTTGCTATTAATAGCGCTAAAATCATTGAGAACAAAGGTGAGATTGAAAGAAGTGATGCCGATGAGAAGGCGTCCCTCACTATGTCTCTTGAGGAAGTGTATGAGCTCCGAGTTACTCTTGAGGAGAAACTTGAATCTTTTGAGGAGCTCCATAATGAACAAATAGCCTTTCTCACTAAAGCACGTGACCATACTATTTCTAAATATAAAGTGCTTAAAAAGGAAAAGGTTGAATTTGTAGTTGGCAATGCTAATCTAATTGAGGAAAACTTTAGGTTGAATAATGAGCTTGCCAAGTTGTCTTCTTCTATTTCTTATGATGCTTGTGCTACTAACTCCACATCTTGTGAAGCATCTATTTTGAAGGAGAATGTTGAGCTAAGGGCTCAACTTGAGTTGATGACTAGCAAGTGTGGGAAATTGGAAGAAAGCCATGAAAAGCTTATCTAGCTCTCATGAGGATCTTCTAGCATCCCATACTAAGCTAAAGTTATCTCTTGAGGCTATCACTACAAAGGTAACATCTTGTGAGCCTCATGTAGTTACTAGCACAATCTCTTCTAGTAATGCTATATTTCCTTGTGCTAGTATTAGTAATTTATCCTCTCATAATGTTTCTACATATTGTGATGAGTTGATTTCCTTGCCTTGTTGCTCTAACAATGAAGCATCTACTTCCTCTAGCTCTTGTGTTGATTCTAACCATGTAGAGGAAATTAAAGAGCTCAAGGCCCAAGTCACTTCTTTGAAGAAAGACTTGGAAAAGTGTCATGAAGGGAGTTCCACACTTGACAAGATGTTGAGAGTGCGAAGACTTCCCAAAGACAAGAGTGGACTTGGATTCAACTCCAATATCAAGAACAAGTCCAAGGTTGACAATAAGAAGGGCCAAGAACAAGAAAAGGATTCGGCCAAGATTATTTGCTTCAAGTGCAAGATTGAAGGGCACCATGTTATATCTTGCCCTTTGAAGAAGAAGACTATTAGTGAGAAGCAACTAGGGAAGCGTCCTCTTGTTCAATCTCATGCTCAACCACGAGTTGAACAACGACCACCTCCTAAGAATACTCAAGCCAATGCTCCTCAAGTTGAGGAGCCTATTAAGAAGAAAGAGAAGAGTCGATGTTGCTACCTTTGTCGTGAGAAGGGACACCTTGCTTGTTCATGCACTAATGGTACATTATCCAACCCTATCCTTGTTGATGGTGTGTATTCCATTCGGAAGGATAATGTGGGCAATGTGTTTGCCAAGTTTGTTGGTACTCAAAGTGGTGTCAAGAAAAGAACCATTTGTTTTGCGAAACCCTATCAATGCGGAGAACCTCCGCAAGGAAAACATGGAGCTTCACAAGATCAATGTGAAGCTCCAGAAGGACATGGAGGCCATCCAACTGGTTGTCGGCATTGCCGAGTCCAAGGCCTCCAACCAGGCCGAGAAGGACAAAGCCACCATCAGGGACCTAGAGAACGCCCTGAACCAGCGCCTGGAGGAAGGCACGGAGATGGGCCGGATTCTCGGTAAGTTTTTTGACTTTTACCGGATTTTTCCCTTTTCCCTTCTTTTGTTTTCCTTAACTTTGTTTTGTTGATTGAAACAGAAGGTAGCCCCCAACTAACCCGGATCGAAAGAATCCGGGCTTTCGAGAAGATCTTCACCGCGCTTAAAGCTGCGGGGATGTTACTTATTAATAAGTACATTCCCGACAAATCAGGAGAGTTCTCGGAAGTCAGCAAGCTTCCGGAGGCGATCATCGAGGTGGCGAACCGTAATGAGTCTTGGTTCCGCTCCGCGGCTCGCGGTGGTGCGCGCATGGCCCTTGGGCTCATGCGTATGCATTATACCACCGCCAAGTCTTGGCGTGTGGCATCCGGTATTCCTCAGGGATACACGGACGCTCAACGGGCCAGCATCTTTGATGCTATCAAAGTCCATGCCACCAAGATTGCCAACATGGTGAACATCTGCACCTTCTACCCCGAGGAGGAGATTCCGACAACTCCGGAGGAATCCAGCAGCGAGGACGAAGACTCGGATCCCGAAGAAGCTGCTTAAGTCCTGGGTAGACGGCAGGCAAAAATAGAAGCATTACCATTCTCACAATGTAATATTCATTGTAATGCTATCTATCATTTGTATAAACAAGTACTCCCCTTTTGCAGTTTAATTTATAAGTCTTTGCAAGTTTTCCGGGTTTGCATGTCTTAACTATCCTTAGTGTTTGAAATGGCTCGATAGTACATAATCTTCACGCCAAGTGACTGGGTATAACCGATCAGTCGAAACTCGGAATCATGGATCGTACTAAAGGCATTTTTACTTACTGATTTCAGTGACCCAACACATAAACAATAAGATAATACTTAGAGAAAAGGTAAGAAATTTTGAAATTGTATGAAACTTAGGCACGCAGGCACAATCTGGGTTTCCTTAAGCCTCCTTAGGCCAAAAAGCATTCAGTTTTATAACTCCGAGCACGCAGGCACAATTCGGGTTAACATTGAATATTTTAAAAGATCATTGGGAAATAGATAAGACGGACTTATGATTTGTATAAAAACAAATGAAACAAAAAT